>JACGDI010005258.1:111199-162037 GCA_014898725.1 Jacaranda copaia | reverse complement strand
CCTTGACTACTAAAATAGTATAGAGTTAATTGCATTAAGCTTTCCTAAGATGGGTCATAACATATTGTAATTAGGACAAACCTAATATGAACATAAAAAAACGTGGATCTTGTTTTATTCAAAAAATATTCTTGATAAGGATAAGAGGAGTCCAAACACTACTTTCATTATCAAGAAGTTAGGATCCATATTTTTTTTAGTTGAGTCCGACGAATGCCATTCGATCCTAGATCTAACTCAATTCATTTAAATTGTTGATTTGGAGTAGCCTGAATGTTCAAGATTGTACCATCTCAACCATCACATATTTAACACAAAAAAACTCACTATAAATATCAAGGTCCACTACATTTTCAAATGCACAATTAATCCATAAGTAACCCAATGGTTTTCCCTCAAGCATGGCTACATTATTTCAACCCTTAACTTGAATATTGGAGGGTTTTTAACGGATCACATCCAACAACCCTAATGTTTCATTGTGATTTAATATTTAAAAGACTTTGACCCATCGATCCAATACATACTCAATCTGAAATAGTTAAATACGTCTCTATTATTCAAGCAATCAATTTCGAGCTCACATCAATAATAAAGATAATTTCACTATTTGAGGGTATTTAAAATTTCACCCCTCATATATATAAATGTATTTGTGTTAGTTATGAAGGCAACCCGTGACGGGAAAATGCAAAGGGGAGCGACAAAATAATGGCACGCGAGGAAAGTGCAACACCCACAAATCCAAATGCTGTTATAAGTATCCCATGGGCTGGACTTATGAATCCTATAATTTGTTCTTGAAAATCAAGTTTTCTTTTTTCTCTCATTGCTGAAGTTGTCAATAAGTCATCATCATCATTCCCATTAAGTATAAATCTCTCTGTCTTTACTTAAAATGAAAAAATACACAAAATGGGAATGAAATGTTGTTGTGGGGATCTATTATTAGGAGGACAAGACAAATGAATAAAGTCAGAATAGAAAGGCCTAATAAGAGAATTTGCCAGCATAAGTGGGACTGGGCTGGAGCCATTTCCCCCAGTCTATAAAAGACAAAATGTATTGGAGAATATATATTTTATTAAATAATGTCCCATAGTATTTGACTATGTACTGTTATAACTTTCTAAATTAATATTATGTGACTACCATTGGAAAAGACAAATAACAATCACATGTTGCAGTAAGTGATCTATATCCCAAATTTTATGTGAATACATAGTAGCAATAGTTAAAATTATTCTTACCTGTATATATCCAACTTGGATTTTAATTTTTCATTATTTTTCTGTTAGCCAAATTTTTTTATTGACGTGAAGATCAAATAAGTTTGAACGTATACTTCAAATTAATATTTCAAAGTAAACTGTTTATAAGTTATTCTTCCCTTATCTCCTATTGAATCATATTTCATAAGGGCATAAACCGCTATCATAAATGCTGATGGGATGATACTTCAAAACATTGAATTTTTCATATTAGGCAATAGATTTATATACCATAGTACTTCATATTTTAGATACATATAAAGTGTATATTTTGTCACCATAGTACGGAATAGAGATTCCAAATTGGTAATATAGTAATGATTTGTAAAGTCTATCTCTACATGAGATAACTTATTAGTGGCCATCCACAGAAAAATTGGCTTACTGGCCACTCACATGACTGACAAGTGCCTTATTTCTTTACTTACCACACAAGTGTGTGTGTGTGTGTGTGTGTGTGTGTGTGTCCCATTCTATATAAGCTTCTCAATAGGCCAAAAAGTTTATCTTGAATAGAACAAGTTAAAAGGATGGAGTTGAGGAAGTTATGGTCACTTGTATTGGTGGTGGTCTTGGCTGTAGGAATGCTAACACAGAAATCTTCTGCCTCTTTCAAAGATTGCTACACAAAATGCTTTATTTTCTGCATGATTGAACCTTCTCAAACCCTTTGTTCCTGCACAACCCACTGCTTGAAAGACTGCATCTTCCAAGAAATCCAAAATGATCTTCATGAAGATTCAGACAACTTAGGCTTCTGCAAGCTCGGCTGCGCGTTTTCTATGTGCTCTAATTTAAGCACTAAACGCACGCCCAGTAAGTCCTCTAACTCCCGTCTTTCTTTAGTTTGGATCCTCTATTCCAGTCTCTGATATATTTTCTTGTTTCTTTTCCTTGGTCTTTTTTCAGATGGAGATAAGGTTGATGGCTGTGTGGGCTCCTGCTCCAATAAGTGCACCAAGAGCTACTCATCACCTTAAGAAGAATTTGTGTGACTTTTTCAACTTTCACCAATCATTGCCATCAATTTTCATTCATGAAAATTTAGTTTGGAAAAGTGTAGTAGTTTTTCTCTTTGTATTGCCCTCAAGAGTGCTTATATTTGATTAAAAAGATATAGGTTGTTGAGAAAGATCTATTTTTATTTTACTTTATAATATCATCATAATTTCGTATATCGATTGAGTATATATTCAACTAGACGTCATAAAATTTCCATCTCTAATAGCATTTTAATGTACCCTAGTATCATAAAGTGACCCGTGAACAAGATGCTGGGAAATAAATGATAGATTTTAGGGATGTGAAAGCACTAAAAAATGTGAGGTGCAAAATGGGAAAAAGTTAAAATTTGTGGGATCTGTGGGGGCGGTGGACTTGCAGAAGAGTTGGATGGAGAAGGTCACGGGAGTAAATTTTGAATAGTATGCACAAACTATATGCAGATGAATCCAAAACTCTGCCTCCATTTTGTATATTAGCACCACAAGTGCAATTATGGAATAAATTGGCCATTCATCCCACAGAAGCCAACACCACTGCAACAGGGATAACCTGTGATAAGCTGGGACGTAAGTATACCACACTCAACTTTAGAGAATAGTAATTGTAATATTACGATTGGACATGTCTATTGAATCCAATGGGAAATGTACATGTGACCACGAACGCAAATGAATCGAGTTGATTTGATTTTTATTTTTAATAAATCCCAAGCCATTAGTATTTAAACTCGAGCTCAATATATAATTTTAATATTTTTATTTTATTAATATATATTATTACTAATATATATATAAACATATGATGATTTGCAAGTTTAGTAAACTCATTTAAGATGATTTAGAATATATCCATGATAAATTAATAAATGCTATAATTCATAAGGTGATGCATTTTCTATAATTTTGTTTAACTTAAATTTTCAACTGAAGCAGTCGTAGCAAAGTAAAATTCACTTGAAAATTCTAGTTTAACGAAGTCAAAATTCGTTAGGCTCGAACTCAAAAAATCAAGCTCACTTGAAAATTCAAGTGTAATAAAATTAAGCTCATCGAACTCAAACTAAAAAAATCAAACTCATTTGAAGTTTCAAACTTAGAAAAATCAGACTTGTTGACCTTGAGCTTAAAAACGTGGAACTCGTCAAGCTCAAGTTCAAGCCTAATATATATGTTTAGCATACAAACTCCAAAATTTTCTCCAAACTCAACTCAAGTAGACTCAGCTCGATTGCACATGTGAGCATTAAATATAGAAAAACACCAATAATTTAGTAGGAAAACAACTGTATTTAAATCTCAGAGAATAACAACTCATAACCCCAAGTCAATTTGCCGATGAAAACGCTGTGGAAGATAACTTTTTTAAGGTCTACATGAGTAACAATAAAACAGAAATGACTTACAGACCACATGGAGGAGGGGTTCATAAGCTTTTGGGCTCCCAACTCAAACTCTCTTTTTTAACCCTTTCTCCTCTTGATTTAGTATGCAATTTTTCTCAAATACAATGACGGGTTGTTTATTACTCATCCGATGCCTTGGGCGAATTTTCTGGAGTTTTGAGAGCTGCAGGCACCTTCGCTTTATGCTCCACAACAGCTGCTCGAAATTCTTCAACTATGGAAGCATCCTTGAACTTCAAGGCAACTGTAGAAAGACCATCTTTCCCTTCACTAGCGCTATTCACACAGGCGAAAGTGATGCCCTTCTTGTCCATATTTGTTAGCTTCATATCTGGAAAAAGACTAGCATTCAAGATTAGTCGATAATTTCCTCTAGACCTCATAACTAGTCTGGCTTTTCCTGTCCCTGTTGTTGAAACATTGACTTTGAGTTCTCCCTTCCCCCGTTCCTTCCACGCTCCATCAATAAACTCAAAAAGCACAGAATCAGCAGTGAAAACAGCCTTCTCATTCTCTTCTCCTGTTTCAACAGGAACCTCCTGCATGGAAGGAAATTTGCTGCCCTCGTTCTTACTGACAATATTTGCCCCAGAGGTACCAAAAATAGAAGAGCTTCCATTATCAGAAACACCAAAACTAAAGGTAGGTTGGCCACTCTTCAGGCCAAAAGGGGATTCAGTACTAGACCCTAGAGGAGACCCATCTTTAGGAATTGATCCAAATGAAAATGAGGTACCTGAAAACCCTGTTCCAGTGAGTCCAGAGAAAGCATTTTGGCTACTTGATAGCTGTTGAAATGAGCTAAAAGAGCCAGTATCTGCATTCTTTTCAGTTGCCTCCCCATTTTCTCTTTCCTCATCATTTTCGCGGTCTTCTACATTGTCCCTGCCTTCAGTCTCAGTTTTATCAGCTTCTGTATCTGTTTTCACCCCATCCCCAGAATTCCCACCTTCAGCCACCTCCTCGACCTCAGATTTGGCTGTTTCTGTCTTACTGACATCATCTGTTCCATCCTTCTCAGCAGTTGGTTCGGCTTTTGAGTCATCAACCTTGCTTTCAGATTGCTTAGCATCATCATTGACATCCATTTTTTCCTCCTCCGCAGTAGATTCATCCTTTGGCTCATCAACCTTATTTTCAGATATACTATCATCTGTTTGTTCAGTTTCCTTACTGTTACCACTGTGTGCCTCAGACTCCACCGAAGGAGCAGATGAAGCAGGAGGAACCAAGCGGATAGCAGCAAATGGATTAGAAGCAGATGGAGCAGGGGCAGCTGGAGTTGATGATGCTTGCTGGCGACGAACTTTCACTATTCTTCTACTAGCCAAAACCTCATCGCTCGCTCTTTTAAAAGTTCCTGCCTCTTGTTCAGATGTCTCTTCATTGTCATCTAGACCAGGGTTATCGCGAGATAGTTCTACTCCAGCAGCTCTCTTTTTCGAAGGTTGCATGTTGTTTTCTGCATCCGCCATGATAAACTAAGGTAACAAAAACTTGATAAGGTTTTTTCTTCAGCCCACTGGAAAACAGCAGCCTCTGCACAAAACCACGAGAAAAACTCAGCAAACCATAAGTGACATCATATTGAATCTAGTGTCCCTGCCTAATACAATTTACAAAGCACAAGCAAATCATATATCCAGCTCTACCAACTAGGCAAGAACAAGGTCAGGGAGTTTAGATATACTACACCCTTTTCCTTTTGTCATAAAAGTGTGTACCATACTATAAGCTACAATACAACAAAAATTATTCAAAATAGTGATGACACAGCTTCTTGATGACCAACAAAAATTTTCTCTAATCCACCAACTCTCAGCAACTGCTATTTACAAATTAACAAGCAAACTAATTGATTGAGACCAACAATTATATCAGCATCCATTTATCAGAGGAAACATTCTGCAAGAGAATCATAGATGCAATACTTGCACTTTTCTCACTGGATTTTAGCAGAAAAGTCACAAACGCATGAAAATATGGATAGAATTACATTTTTATCACTAGCCACATGTTTTAAAAGTTACACATGTTGATCTTTCAAACAAAAGCTTTTTAAAAAATCAACATTTCCATTAAGATCACGACCAGGCATCAGCAGCAATGTCTCGTTTCAGAGGATAAATTCCCACCAATAGTATAAGGAAGCTATAAATAACACTTTCTGCTTTGCTCCATGTTATATTAAACAGATGCATCAGGTATAAAAACACCCACGACTAACCTACGTGGAGGACATCAAGATTAGGAGGGGGTGATCTGACATCACCTCAAACCATTGCAAAAGCCAACAACAGCGCATATTTTCAATTGTTCCATTAACTAATAAAACTACACAGAATAATTTAACCGACAACCTGATGATGTATGCACATGTAACAAAAAATGACTGTATGCACAAATCAAATCTGCAGACCTCTTTTAAACAGTTCCAACCAGTAGAGGAGAGAAAACAATAAACTGAAAACTTAGATGGCTATGTGTATGTTAATGGATTTCCAGAACAAACTTACACCAAAGACAAAGATGTTTCCTCTATTTTTTCCGCAACCCATGTAGAAAAATGATATCAATAAGATGGGCAGAATTTAGTTAAGTTATTATATCATTTATGGCATGGCAAGATTTCACTTGAATATGTGAGGAGATTTTACATGTATATAATTGTATGACATCTAGCCATTTCTGGTACCCCTTACATCTACCTTCCATATTTCCCACTATTTTGAATATCTGCAAACTGCAATGAATGTTAAAAACAATATCAGTTCAATTCTTAAGCAACTTCCCATCTCCAATGATTTCTCTCTTTCTCTATTTGTTATGTAATAAAAATTATTTTTAGATAAATTATCTTTTTTCCATACACAGCTTGAGAGACTGAGGAGTGAGTGCAAGTCAGCATTTGACATGGATTGACATAAATGTGGAACACATTATGCCATCATAAATCATTTTGATAAGATGTTCTTAATTATAACTCCTAGGCTACAAATTAGGAAAGATATGTAGACCCTTATCTGTTTAATTGTTCACCAACAGGCACATTAAATTGGTCCGTCATTCAAGTAGTCGAAATTTGTGGGGGAGGGGGGGGCGGGGCGGGCAAAGCAATCATACTCTTGCATAACAAGAAAATTTGAAGTGGAAGTTCCAGAAGAAAAAGACGAGCAGACACATTAAGGGCAAGGGCACATGATTTTAACCTAAATCAATCTCAAACCATTTGTACCAAATATTCCCACAGATAATCCCAACATTTGGCTAATCCAAATGGTAAAATAGATTCCTGACAACACAAAAATCGAATCCCCTTCAATTTGACAATTGTTTCCTCAACTTTTTCTTTCAAGTTTATGCCCCAATCTACAACAATCAAAACATAAAATTTCAACATCAATTAGTAACTCCTCTCATGGGGTTTGGAGAGAGAGAGGAAAGGAAAATTTCCATCTCCAATGCGGATTTTCTGTTTAAAATAAAATTAGAAGTAACTAAATTCTGCAATTCAAATCCCATAATAAAAATTAAAAAACAAAAACATTTTTGAGCTGTCCGTCACCTTTGAGTGGCACCCGAGTTTCACCTCAAATTTGTACACTGAACTCTGAAATAACAAAACCTAACTTCGGGAAATGAAACAGGAAAAACACAAACTATTTCCAAACCTCAATCAATGTAAAGATTCAGACTACAATTAAAGTGGCACACGTAGCTCTTACTACTACATCAATAATACACACACACAACTATTGCACACATAAATAAATTATAAATACCAAAATCAGGAACAGAGAGAAAGAGACAGTGAGAGAACCTCAAGCGTTTGGCTTTCCCTTGAACTCAAAGCTCTAAGTTTTTCTTCTTATGAATTATGTTCGGATCTGCAAAAACCCTAGCCTAGTGAAAGAGGTGAAACCGAGAGAGAGGGAGGGCTATAATTAAAATAGGAAAAGAAGCCCTTTTACTTAATCGTTTATTGATATTTCTCTTTCTGTCTTTTTTCTTCTAATTCCTTACTGATATTTCCTTCATCACAGAGAGAGAGTTTTGACTAGAGAATACGCAAATGCACGCGTTTCATTCTTGCAAATTTTGCTAGTCATATTCGGTTTTGTGTGCATAGCATAACTTCTTTTCCTGTTGGGCCCAATCGAAAAGATTAGACGTTGATGTAACTTTTATTTCTTGAAACTGTTTAGATAGTGTTTGGTTATATTTTTTATTTAATTTTATTATGTAATTTATTATGTATCTTAAAATAATGAATTATTAAAAAATATTAAAGTTAATTTTTGAATATTTATTTATATTTTTAAAAAATATTTTTTACAATAATAATCAAATTAATACTTTTTTGTTAGATTTTTAAAATAAAAATAGAATAAAATAATTTTTTTAATAATAAAATATATATAATATATATTAGAGAATGTACATTTTCAAGAGAAAATAGAAATATATTCAATTATATTTCCACAAAATAATATTATTCCAAAAAAATATAACCAAACAAAGCCTTAGTTTCCATTATTTCTCAATTATTTTTAGGCAACGTATTGAGATAAAGTCAACAAGATGTGAGCATACGGGATTAAAGTTTGAACAGATGTTCGAAGGCAGTTTGTTTGTAAAAATATTTTAGAAAATGCTTAGGAAAAGAGGGCAAGACTAATTCAATTTGGGGAATTCCATTGCTGAAAATTTAAAATCATGCAACAAAAAATTATTTCAAACAAACCCAGAAAATGAACCAGATTTAACCAGAAAGAGGGTCAGGTCAAGATGTCTCATCCTCGCAAAAAATTGTTTCCTTTTTTCACTTTTTCTGCTTCTGTTTCTGTTAAATTACACAGCGAGTCACGCAAGAAGCACTTGCACACCCATTCACTGCTGAGCTCAATTTCGAAACGATTATGGATGGTATACCAATATTTTTTTTGCCATGGAGATGACGGCATTCAGCAATATCTTATGGTGAAAGAACCATACCACAGAAAGAATCTGCTTTTGACAATGAGGACAATAGTAATCAACCGTACAATTTTTCATGGGTAAATAATGTTTAACAAAGTAGCTATTATGTATCTACAACAAGGGCACATGACACTTTCAAAGGAAAATTGGTATCAAAAAATATAATAAAAAACAACTATGCCGCGGCTAAACTAATTTTTTGAAACTCTGAAAGTCTACTGTATGTGCGCCTGGCTCCATGACAAAATTCATCGTGCTTATCACACCACTGGCAGAAAGACATCTGGTCCCCTGATCATCTCTTTCGAGCAACCTCTAGAACACCTGGAACAAAGCTTAAATTGGGCACATAAGTGTCACAAAGCTAAAAGCAACGAGCATTTATACATTGGCTAAGAAAATTATCCCATGGTTAACCAAGGAGCCATGGGAAGTCCTCAACCAGTTACTACCAAGAAACTTTCAGCAGCATTTTAAGCCTTCCAACTCTTAATGAAAGACTGACCATATCAGTTAAGAACCTCAGTAAAAGTATTTTGAACAAGGTCAACAACGAGTGGGGAGCAAGCTCATGCCAGATAGAGAAGAAACTCATCTGTCAAATTATCTTTTAAAGAAAGAAAGAATGAGTTTTTGCACAATGCAATTACAATTTCAAACGAGACAAGGAAGTGAAAATGTTAGCATAGAAAACAGACTTAGTAGATGATCCCTTGTTGGCCAATTTTTTCTTGTTTTCAAAAGTATAAGAAATTAGGGATTTAGCGACCACAACTCCATGCTGTAGAAGAATCCATATTAGTATATTACAATCCGTAACCACAACAAAATTACATTTCAGAAAAGCTTCAATTCTTACCATGAGCGGAATAGTTGAGGGCTGGAACCGTCTTGTCTTGAATGGACTCAGTGACGTGGTGTAAGCACTGCCAATTCAGCAAGAGGAGGAATGGGATAAGGTTCCATCGATATTGGGTTAATAACTGTCAGTTAATGCTAACGCATAATGACCAAACATAATATGCAAAACCTATGAGAAACAAGAGTTGTTCGATATCATATAGATTTGATATGACAATCCTGAGTATCATGATATACATTCTTTAAATTTTATTTCATCTCCAAACAAATCAAATAGGACTCTACAATGAACATTAGTTTTTGATACAATTACAACTTACAATATAGATTTGATCTGATAATCCTAGGTATCATGATATACCTTGTGAATTATACATCATGTAGAAAGATTTTATCCCAACCAAATTGCATGCCAAACTTGCCTAGAGACTAATAAGCCCTAATGTAAATAAAGTTCAGCTGAATCCTAAAAATGGGTATCAGATGACAAGATGCAGTACAATCATAGATGAGTACAATGGAACTAATAACACAAACTTGTATAATACCACAAGAATTCAGAGTCAACTAGCAACTAAAAGAAAATCAATTAATCACCAGCAACAAAACTAGGAATTTCACACCGGCCCAACCAATTGCTTTTAGGCTGACGGTTTTCCTTCATTATTCGTACCCCACTGTTCCTCAGCCTCATTGCCATTAACGAGTACGGCACCATCTGTAGAGTCAGCATCGACCACAACACCCTCCTCTTGACTCTCATCATGTCCCTCTACTTGTGTGTGATCAGGCCCCTCCTGCACTTCTCCATCCAGCTCTGCATCCTAAACAAAATTGGGGAAAAAGTAAAGAAAAACCATACTTAATGCCAAAAAAATATTTGCATAAAGTCAAAAATTAACATCCGGAAAATTATGTCCTCAGATACTAATATGGATATTAGAGTCTAATGCATGATGCAACTTTTGCAGGTTCAGCATTCAACGTGTGGCAATTTGCAGATTCGCACTTAATAATGAATAAGGTTTTATTCAAAAGCTTAAGCAGATATAAGAGACTCAAGTTTCAATAGAAAAGATCATCTTTCTATCCCTCATGTCAACATATATTATCCAGTAAATGAAAGAATCCAGCAAAAAGGAAATAAATTCACCTCTACCTCGTAATCCAAGCCTCCATTTTCCAAGGGTTCTTCCATTTGCATGTTTCTAAAAGTTTCTACTAGACTTGCGTTTGATCTATCAGCATGTTGCACATATTCAGCTGCTGGAGGATAGTTACCCCTATAATGCAAATCGAAAAAAAGTTATTGTTAACTCTTCAGATGACTGAACTTCAAATATTTAACATGAAATATCAATTCAGGCCCATAAAATCAAAGAAATAAACAAAGAAAAGGACAGAAACTCCAATAATAGAAAAAAGTCAAGATAAATGACATAGCTTCCTTGAATTGACTTTACATCTTTCATATATCTCAAATTGAATGGCAATAGGGATTATTTTCCCAACACCAGAATCTGAAATCATTTACGCATCCATAGAAAAGTGTTTGATCAATAAGAGCAGGACATCAAGCTGAAGTACCTTGTCTCAGCAACTTTAGATTCAACAGCAAGTGCAACTTGCCAATCTTCAAACAGATTTGGATATTCTTCTGGATCAGCAAGAGATTCTGCAGCTTTCTGATTAATCTGCAAATTGTTTTCAAGTCAGATCAAGCAACTCAATAACCTCTAGATGTAGTTATCCTGTTTGGACGAAGAGAAAGTACGTCTTGCCATTTGTCATAAAAGACTAGAACATGAAAAATAAAATGTGTAATAACCTTATTTAGATCCTTTCTCCAAAGAGCAACAATTTCTGGCACCTTACTTGGAAGATAGGACCGAGCCATCAACGCAGCTTCAGGTATCCGATTGCTGCAAAGAATTCATGGTTTATTATGGACACAATAATTAAATGGTAGACCAAACAGTTAAATTAATGAAAATTGTTACCTGTCAATCAACAGCTGAAGACAATCTTCTAATTTACCCAACATAAATTGACAAAGAAATGCAACATTGTTTTTCCCATGCTCTTTGGCAAGAGATGCAAGTTCATTAATTCCTTTACCATCGCCTAAAGAAGAATAGAGTAGCAATAAACCACTCAGGTCATTTGCTTGCTTCAAACACTCCTCTGCCATCTCTAACTGAAATGCAAAACAGAAGCATAAAAGTTCAGATTAAAAAAAACATTCATCTAACACAATTGACAAACCGGGGGGCGGGAGTAGACAAAATCATTTGGACAGGGTAGAAATTAAGAATTCACTATTCAAAGAGGCTGTTTTGATAGGGAAAGGGGCAGTAATTCTGCATTTGTGTGAGAAATAATTTCACCAATCGAAATCAATCTAGAATTTTTGAAGTAAATTTTAATGCAATTTCAGCTAAAAGCATAATGATCAAAGAAATACCATTCCAGTAGACATGGCTAATTCACCCAATTGCTTCCATTTGGACTCGCTCTGTGCTACTGTGGCAATTTCCTGTAAAGAATAACAGTGAAGTCTGCTTGTAAGAACCACATACTGATCCAGAAACAAAACTTCAGTAGAGAAGTTAAGAGAAAACCTTCTAAAGAACATTCCGAAAACAAATCGGTAAAATAATTTTTAATTCTAAAATACCCCAACCAAACAAGTCAACAGTGTTTACCTTTGCAATCTCTAGCTTGCCTAGCTGTATAGCTAACTCAAATCTGTAGTCAGGATCTGTAGCAACTTCAAGTGCATCTTCTATCATTCCTCGTGATTCCAAGAAACGCGCCACACTGTCACAAAATCAATTATATCCAAAAGCAAGACAAGTAAATGGTTCTGGGATTATGCCTCGGAATCAGATAAAACAAAAAAATGAAAAGAGATGAGGGCCAGCATAATCAGAAATTTTCTTATCTTACTGATCAAAGAATCTTTACAATGAAAAAGTATTAGTCCTATAGCATCACAAGCTGTAGGTGAAGCAAAGAATGTTTACTAAAGGAGAATTCTTATATATATATAATATATAGGAACAGACAACTCACTGGAAAACACACCTGGAAATATTGTTGATTATAATTTAAAGTATCCAGGTTTACCAAGAATAAGGAATCATAGTTCAAAAAGCAAACACAAGTATACACGTAATGTTTCTTGCACATGAAAGCACAGCAGAGCAAGCAAAAATACATCAGAATAAGACCGAGCTTCAGCAAATAGTATGATTAAATTAGGGCTATAATTAACTCTTCTAATTAGCAGAATCAAATAGGGACAATATATGGTGGTAACTGCATGCACAAATTTATTTCTTTAGCATAATGCAACTAGGGATTATCATGCATGGAAGGCAATAAGAATTAAGTGAACTAAATTACTAGTAAACTACAAGGTTAAAGATTCCAAAGACCTGTTAAGATGCTCCTTTGGAATAGATCTTAAGACCTCAGTTGCCCTCTCCAAATCACCACGCATTACAAGAGTTTTGTACTCAATCAAGCTAAGCAGCAAAGTATATCCCATAACACTGCGAACAGGGCCCATGGACATAAATGAGTTAGTAGAACCAAGAAAGGACATCAAGAGGAACGATAGTCAAATTCACAGGTATCTATTTTACTAATTCAAGATACAGAAAACAAATATCCACATGCACACCGAACAAATAAAATCACAACAGCTACTGCTTCTAAAATCTCGAATGAATAACTCACTTAAATTCTTTGTCAATGAGATAAACACGACTCTGATTAGCAAGATATCCTAGCAGGTACATGGGCCGGTCTAAGTGAAACATTGTTGTCACCTACAAAGTCACATAATGAAACATTGATTTCACATAAAAATGTATTTCTTTCTCACACACTGGAATTAACAAAATTGTTGAACAGTAAACCATACCTCACCGCCTACGCAGTAATTAAGTCTCCAAGAAGAGTTGTTGTAAATGAAACAATCTCCAACCCAAATTCCAGTCCGTACTCTTTCATTAATTTCATAAAGAAGCTCAAAAGCATCTTCCACACCTTGTTCATCTACTGATCTGCCACTATCCAGATGAGCAGAAACTACATCACGCTGCAATATGTGAAGACCAATCGAGTTATTAAAACTTCCCTAGAAGGAACTTGCATGCAAGTTCATAAGAAAATCAAGATTAATAATATGCTTACATTAAATTTAAGAATGTAGAATGATGCATCACTAGCAATGGCCACCAAATCACCACTGTCAGCCCAGTAAAGATTCTAGAATATATTGCCAAGAAACAGATAAAAGGATCATGACTTATATGGCCACAATAGTAGCAAGTGTAAGAATTATCTCAAGCAGCAATTTTCTTACTTTAACACTGACATCAATCCTTCGAATCAACCTGCATTCAGCCCAATCATAGAAACAAATAAAATCATTCGAGCACATTGCCAATAAAGTACCACCATAGATGTGCTCAGCAGAAAAGGTAGGACGGATGCTTTTCTTTTCCTGAAAGAGAACACCATTCTAGCTGTTATCCTAGCAGCGCAAGTACAGGAACTCATTATGGACTATAAAGGTTCTGAATGATCAATGATGCACGGGAACATCAGCTTTGCATAATAAGAAGTCGTACATGAACAGCTAACTAAGTCATGACAAGCCAGCACACCATTATTTCTGTTGGGAGGGGGGAAAACTGAGAATATGCAGCCAAGTTTTGCGTCAAAGTTAGCACCAGCAAACAATCTATGTAATTTAAAACATGAAAACAAACTGAAAACTGAAATTGGCCGAGGGTTACCAAAAAAGGCAAGAACATCTCCTAGTTTAAATTAAATTTCACTAGAGTGAGGAATGGTTACGAGAAAAATACGAGAGGCAAGAAAACCAACCATGAAGTTTTTACTAAAGATCTTAATCTTTGATGTGCTTTCCCTAACAGCATATTCTCCTTCCGTTGACCAAACAAATTCCAATGCTGAGCCAAAAGACCTATTTCTCCAGGCCAAAGCCGTGTATATAATGTACTCACCATCTCCACACACGACAACAAACCTACCATTAGGGTTATGCTTTAAGCTCTGCAAAAAAGATAAATAAAAAGAAAGTTAATAAAAAGTCAACCTGGAGTAGCAAACCACCCAAACTGCTGACTTAAATTAATCCTTAAAGGAAGCACCAAGATGGTCAAAGAGACACACCTTCCCCAATTATTTACTTAATGCAAAATCTTTGACAGCAAGAAAATGTAATTTCTGCACTAATTAATCAGATTCAATGATTCTTTATGCACATTAGTTACAATATACAGGAAAACAATTAATCGTAGAAGAGAAGTAGACAAAGAAGAAGAACCTCTTCCTTGAAAACAATTTCAAAAACATCCTTCTGTTTTCTTGTACAATTTCAAAATTAGCAACGTACAGTATCGAAGTATAAAAAAAAAAAACATTGAGAATTTCTGAAATTAAAAACCACAATACAGCGACAAAACCTGAAAAGGTCCATCCCTAAAGCCTCTTTCTTGCATATCATGCTAAAAACTTGACCACTCACGACCAATAAATATATGATTTATCAGGTATGCAATAAAACAGGAACATTTCAGTTTATGGTGTTAAAAGAATACAGAATAATTCAGCAGAGACATAGCCAAAGAAAAGGATAAACATCTCCATCTTGGAAGCATCTCTAGTAGCTCAAATGTTCCCAAAAATCTATCAAACAAACCCTCCAGTAGGTCACAGAGCAAGCTAAGCTGTCTAATAAAAATCTACCAGATGATATCCTACCAACATGTGCAGTTAAGTACGCATTCATATACAAGGGCAGCCATGTGGTGATGCTGCTCAATAATATCAAAAATGTAAAGCAAATACGGAAATTAACTTTTCTCTCGAAGATTTTTCAAATATGAACCCTTAAATGCTCGAGGAGATCCCTGAAGGTCTAGACATAGCTCTAACACTAGATTGATACGGCCATCTTGGTAATATATCCATGTATATTATAACATTGAGTACAAGGATTTCTGTGTATAAATGCAGCAATATCTAACAAATTAAGAACATAAAGCTCCAAATCTTAATATCCATATTTTTTAAATTGACATAAAATAAACATCTAGCATAAATGACCTAAAGAAAGGAAAGTGGGTGAACCAGTAAATGTTCCTGCAATGAGGTTTACTTATGCATGAACTTGCTTGAACTAAAACTACAAGAATAGACATGAATGCACCATATAGTTCACGTAGATTAAGAAAAAATAACCTGTGGGTAAAGGTCACACGTTCCCAATTCCTTAACAGCCAAAGGCAGTCTCTCTCCATCAGCAACCTAAGGAAAAATGTAGAGTGATTTCAGAGAAACAATAGGTTCTACTATTGATTTATTAGGTTTGAGCAAATTCATACCTCATAATCTGCTCCAACGCTCTTAATGTTGACAGTCTGAATTTCATTATGCTTAGCCCAAATGATTTTCCCACTGTTGTCCATGCTAGCAACAGGTACCTCTCGACCGAGCTTTACCATAATGGTTCCCTCATCATAACCAATCACAACCCTACACATTGAATCCATCATATCAAGGTGCAATCCCTGAATAAAAAATGCAGATGCAAATACAAAAATCGTCTAGTGAGTTTCTCTAATATTCCCCAACAATGTTATCTCATCAAGTAAGAAACAACCTCATGTAAAGCCTATACACAAACCTTTTACTAGCTTCTTAAAAAATGAGAATGACATTCAGCTGGAGGTTATTCATGGCAGCTTTGCTAAAGAAAAAGTACAAAATCCGCATCACTAACTTTTGTAACTTTTTCTTTCTTTAATTTAAGCACTCTCCAATAACTACAAGTATGAACTCTACCAGTATGCTAATTGCCAGCATTAAGACCGCAACTTCGGATAAATGAAAGAATCGCTCAGCCAGCAACATGAAATTCAAATAAACTTACCGTCTTGAACCTTTCATGTAGCCAACTGCCCAAACTCTTTCAAGACCATAATTCAATGTGTTCTCAAGTCTGCAAGATGACATAACTGGTGAGAGATCTTATGTTTGTACAACCAATTGAAACTAAAATCTCAAAAAGCAAACTTATTATAGATAAAGCTACAAACACACACATACAATGGTGTCATTTGGTAATAATCAGGGTGGTTTACGTATAGTCATAAATTATTCAGTATGTGCCTCCATTTGTGCGCTCATAAATCTCAATACTGATTGATACATAAAGAATTATGACCTAAGTGAAGGTTAATTATAAGTATATCAGACAGCTTAAATACAATGTCAGCAAGAATAATCTGATTTTCAGGCATAAAATTAAAAAGAATACAAATCCCAGTAGATTCACAATCAATAAGCTAACTCCTGCTAACTGAACAACCCAAGATGAAGCAAAAGATGATTCCCAGGTTCAAACTTGACATGAAAATTTGTAGAAGATGAATCAAAATTTTTAAAAAAGAAAAATCATAGAAAAAAGCAATAAAGTCGTATGTGCAATAATTGAATGTTAACTTGGATATTTGACAGAATAGGAAATGAATTAGGCCAAAAAAGTATAACCCAAGTCTAAGCCACCTTGTCGCGCACAACTTACCTATAAGTGGTGGCATGCCATATGCGTACTGTACCATCCTCAGAACCTGTTATTATAATGGGAAGTTCAGGATGGAAACAAACTGCAGAGACATTGTGGGTGTGACCTTCTAGTGTCTGGACACAGCTCTTTGTTTGATAGTCCCAAACCTGTTTACAAGTTCTTCAGACAATTTTATACTTTGTTTATTGAACTGCAGGACACCAAAAGTAGAAAAGGGGACAAGGAACAACCTTAGCAGTGTGGTCATCAGAACCAGTTATTAAATAAGGTTTATCACCACCAGTAAAATAATCTACACAGTTGACTCCTTTCATGTGAGCATCTAGAGTAAAGTTTGGGTCAGGAGAGCCAAGATTCCAAATCTGCAAAAAGAAATGGGTTTATAAATACGACATCAAGTTAATTAGAAAACCTTGTAAAAACTGACTAGTGAACAGTTCCAATCGTACCTTAATAGTGCGATCAAGTGATGCACTGGCAAAAGTATTGGTGTCTTTAGGATTAAAAGTCACTTGCATAACATAATGGGAATGACCCTCAAATATTTGAGTGCATGCCCACCCCTTTTCCCAGTCCCAGAGCTTTATAAGCATGTCATCAGATGATGACAGCACATATGGAAGAGTGGGATGAACAGCCACACACCTAATATAATCAGTATGGGCTTCAAAAACTTTAACCTTATCCATCGTATTGTAATTGTACACACGAATGAACATATCATCAGCACCAGCAACCACCCACTGCTTTCGTGCTATAAACTTCGCAGACCTAACTGCAAGATTACATGGAAGGAATTAACATTGAAGTGAGCATCACCAAGATTAAAAGGTGCTAGTAAAGTACTTTTATACCAACTCAAAGAAACATCAGTAATTCAATCATGCACCTGGTAGTTCTGTAACCTCAAAAGATTTAACCATGGTCTGCAGTAGCAGAAATCAAGCTTTAGAATGTAATTCAGGTAAAGAAATCAACAACAGAAAAGGTTATTTGAATAGCTAGCTACCAAAAAATAACGTGGCAATCTCTGCTGAAATCAATAAAATTTGTAACTATTCACACATCTGTCATCTTCTTACAAAGTAAGAATTCAGACAATGTTCAAATAAATTTTTGGCCCTTGCTGAAACTGACCTCTTAAAGTTGCAAGCCAAGATTATAGGATTAGTATCAGTCAAAACAACTTGCACTCTCAAGCATGCAAGCTAAGAGAGGAAACAGGAATATCAAAAAATTCAATCCAAAGGATTATCCATGGAGTTTTAGCATAACTTTCAACTATTCATTCTGGGAAGTGAAGAAGGAACTTATAAGTTGTAACATAAGTAACTTTTCCCAATGTGCTCCTCATTATGTTACATCATTAATGCTAAAGAAGAACACAATCGGGTCCTAAATGTTCTAAGAAAGAAAGCATGTCCGACCAAAGTCAGATAATTATCAATATTCTGATATAATAAGAACATCAACATCCTTATTAAGGCATTAAACCTAGGAACAACTCAGTTCCATCAAAAGATTCATACATCCTCTTATATAAAATCATCTGCATTTTCATCACCATACGCAATGAGATTGCCATGATCACTTCTAGTCTTTCAAAGGTTAAAAAGATAAAAGTTTACAGAGCTACATAGATGTCCTAGAAATATCAATGCAATGACATATGATGAATTTGTCAATCTTAAGTTATTACAAAAGTCATCATGTCAGCTGCTCGTTGCATACCTGGGTCTGATAGTTCCAAATGCAAACAGTCCCAGAGTACAAACTTGCCAATATCCTGTGAAATACCATCAAATATGGAAAGTTCAGCCCAAAGGCAGGTTTGGAACCCTAAATCAATAAAAGTTCTGAAAATTTAACCAAGGAAAAGTCATTTCAAAGTTACACTTCTTCCCTCATATATCAGCAATCGGTCAAACAGACCATCCAAGCAGATACACACAAGCACCCCAACCAAGAAACAGAAAGCGCAGAAAATAGCTTAGATGAAGTAAATTGACAAGTACATAAACCCTAAAACTGGATTCCATAACTATATTGCAAAGAGATTAGAATTTGCAGCTTTTGACCACCAGAAGATATAGAGGAATAAAACTGTGGAAAATGCCAGTAGAGCATGCATTACAACTGAGTATAAGAAACAACTACAATCAAATTATTTTTTCTTCTGTAATTAATATGAGTATAACAAATTTACGACGCAATTAATATGAGTTTAACCATTGTACGGCACAAAAATAAGGCACATTAAGTAATTGCATTAGAAACACACCATGGCTCTGTTGGATGTAGATCCACAGATTTTACTCTTTCTGATCTCTGCGCAAGTTTCCTCTGATGTAATAAATCAAAAAGTCAGCATCCAACAATCACTGCCTCACTCACCAAAAATAAAGGAAATTCTCAGTGAATTATTTCAGTACCTTAATTTCCAGTCTGAGCGGCTGCAGCACAATAACCAAACAATTCAACACCAAAACAAACAATCAAAAAAAATTGAATTAGTAAACAATAATTACAGCTCCAGATCTCCAATAACCGCCAACCAATCCAAACAATTACACATCCTCCAATCGAATTCAAAACAATCAAAATGTCGAATCTCCCCCAAAAATACGAAATTACTACAAAATTCAAAACAAATACCAGATCTAGGACCCAACCGCAAACGCCAAATCATATTAGCACCAACACAGGAAGCAAAATGACTCACCATTTTTACAGCAAGTTCCTCAACTACGAAGCGCTAGAGATCCGAGCGTAAAATCGAAGAGCGAAAGGAATCGAGAAAACACGCACTCGAAAGCTGAGATCAAGAAAGAGAAAGTGCGCGTATTATACGTTAACGAGAGAGAGAGAGAGAGAGTAGAGGTTTTGCAGTGTAAGAATTTCTATAAAAGAGACGAAGGTAATTTCATTTGGTATTTTAGTTTATTTGCTTATTATTTTTTCAGTTATTATATATTAGAGAGTCGAATGGCGCTTTCAATTGACGCAAAAGTGAAAGGTGCTTTCGTTTTTAACGCTTAAGGTCAACCGAATTGTCATCAGATGCAAATTTGGCTGTTGATGACTTTGGCTGGCTAGATTGAACGGTCTGGATTCGCATTTAGTACGTAATCGATCAGTTTAAGGAAATTTTGTAATTTTAGACTTTTAACGTTTACTACTTAGTTTGTAAGTCTTAGACAAGTCTTCATATTCAAGAAGAAGTGTGGCAAAATGTATATTAACTATTAAATACATATTAAAACTATATTATTTCTATAAAATTTCAAATTTATAATGAAAAATTTAATGAAATTGTTTATACTATTCAATTATCATTAAAATCACATTTTTTAACAATATTTTAAATAATCATTATATATGGATGAAAAATATATAAAATTAATGAAAACAAAATGGAAATATATATTCTTATAGGAACATGTAAATAGTTTGATTGTATGTTGTCAAACCTACAAATAAATTGTTGCGAATTTAAATTTCATAACAATAACTAGAAAAATCAACAATAATTCTATTTTAATTTTAAAAAACAAATAAATAAATATATATATATATATATATATATATATGATAACTTATTTAATGGATAAGAGAAGATATAGCAAAAGATGTAAGGCCCATAACTTTGGAGGATTTGGATTTTGGTCCAAAATTAGGGATTTGCTACTTTAGTTTTTAATGTAAGGGCGTAATAGTGGTTGGGCAATTTGGGCTAATTAACCTTTCGGGATAGGTTGGTTTTAAAATATGTTGGGTGACTTTATTGGGTTTAAATGAATTTAATGTGGGTTGAATTAATTTGGGCTCAACTGGATTCTAAGTGAAAAATGGGTTTTAATTCTTAATAGAGTTCTCAACGGGTCAAATTTGAATAGAATCTGTTATATTTGAATTTAATTATTAAAATTTATATTCAAATTCGACACAATATTCTTTAGAATCTTTGTTAGTCAAATATTAGAAAACCCAATAAAAAAAAAATTAATCCAATTTAAATATTTTTTTTCTTTTTTCCTTTTGGATTATGTAAAAATATTACATTTATACAGTAAATTTACATCATATTTGAATTTTTAAAAAAATATTGTTATATATTAGTCCAAAAATTAAATATTTGAATACTAAACATTTATTTCAGATTATATTAATACATAAATAAACTATTATATATTATTCTATTTGACATTTTATCAGTATCTTTCTTATTTTTGAAGCTAAAGACTCTATTAATAATATAATCTAAATGTTAATATAGATATTACGTCAATATAATATATAAATTTTATTTAAAACCTTTATTAATATTATATATAAGAGTATTAATTTAATAAAAAATTATTAAAGTTGGATTCGGATCTTTAAAAGTTCAAATTGTTTAATTTCATATTCGATCCACTTATTTCGAATTACAGATATTTATAATCAGATCTTATCCATCAAATATTTTAATTGGATAAAAATCCTATGATTCGAATCGAATTCAAATCGAATTTGAATTAAGATCCAATCCATTGACAACCTAACTCTAAAATAAATTGATAAAATTTTAATTTAATTTAAATGTCATTTGTATAAATCTATAGTCACAAATTAAAGTATAGGGAAAATTTTAAAATATTTGACAAGAAAATTAAATTTTTAATTCACAGCAGAAAATCATTTTATAATCCTATTCGTAGTTATAGATATATATTTGGAAAGCTAGATTTTGCTCAAAAAATTATATCCTATCGTGATGAAAATAAATTTTAATCAATACAAACTGTACTTTTGATAGATTCTGGGAGAATGTAATTAAACATGTGCCTTTTTTTTCTCCCAAAATGAATTCTTAAAATTGTCAAATTGTCTTTGCAATTTAATTGACAAATGACCAAAAATCACATATTATTTACATCACAATTATTACCAATCGCATATATATACATTACATATCATCATATTCTATTATTATATCATAATAAAAAATACAACTAAAATCCATTTACACCCTCAAAACCCAACAAAAAGAATTGATTTGACTACTACAGTAAAATTTGTCTCCTCCCAAAATATAAACAAACATATATCACATTCTCCAATATAATTTTCACATTCCCCAACCCCACTCCCAAAACTCATTCTCGCAAAATATATAATCCAAAACACATAATTTGTAAATAAACATTACCTAAACATTTTTGCCCCGTATCAATTAGCAAGTATTAGCTATTTGGCCACTTTTGATAAATTAATTAAATGAAGAAGAATTACAGGAAAGAAGGGGAGAGTATCCCTCTAATTGTATATTAACTATACTATATAAAAACTAAATAATAACATGGTTCAAATTTATGATAATTTTAACTTATTAGAACTCATCGACATAGTTGTACATTACATTTTATGGCCTAAGAATAATTTATTTGCACCAATAATAGTCATTTGCTCAAAAATAAACTTCAATATTTCTATAATTTTTTTCCTCATTTGCTTCCATACAACAAGATACATGCCTTGAAATCTCACATCTAATAGGAAAAGGAAAAATTATATTATTAAACTCAGGCACTTTTGTGTGTTATTACACGACAAGTCATTTAAAATACACGATGTTAATTATTTTCTGTTTTAATTTTTCAATAATATTCATTCCATTTCAAATGATTTATAATAACTTTTACATTGATTGGGAATGGTTATTATTTTTCTTTTCTTTTGAAAAATTTTCAAAAAGTTATATTAGAGAAGTAGATCGTAACTACGCACAAGGTAAAGCATAGAGTGATATTTTTAGATAGGTCAAGAAGCATCAAGTAGTGATAACAGGACTACGAGTAGGGTTGACATTGATCATCTAGTGATAAAAAGTCATTATTACAGGAATTACTTTGAAAAAATATATCTATTGAGCGAATAAACCAGTCTATTAAAATAATTAATTTAACAATTGTGTATAATATTTGTCATAGAAGTAATAGCTGTATTGTTTCAAATCATAATTTTTATGTGTGAGGGTGAGCACATTTATATGACTTTTTATGTAAGAGAACACTTAGTGAGTTATTATTGATTTGCCAATCTCAATTGTGTGCATATTTTTCTTGACTTATGCAACTTAATATTTCCTCTTCCTTTTTCTTTGCTTTTGGCCTTTTGAATTATAGATTTTGGTGCCTATGCACTTGATTTCAAATTACTTCACTGTTTCATGTTAATTTATTAGGTTGATTTAAGCAAATTGTGTTATTTTTTTCTGTAATTTGTAAATATAGGGTCTGAGGTTCAATTTAAAAATTAAACTTCTTAGGATAATATCACTGTCTCTAGATTTAGATTCATTAACTGATTGTGGATATTTATCTATGCACAAATTGGCCGAACTAGAAGGTTTTCATTGTAATTATGTGATTATTTTGCAAGTAATGATATATCTATAAGGTATTTAGGCGAGCTTATAAGTTCCTTAAAAGAATCATTTGCTTTTGGAAAAAATTGAAGAATTTCTCGAAATTTTACAAGATGAGTTCGTTCTTTTTTCTTCGATAGATTATCGTAACTTTATTTGAGTTCGAGTCCTACTAAGAAATCCACTACAAATTAGAAATTGTTGAAAAAACAACAAAATTTTTCTTTTGTCCCTTTCCATAAATCGAAAAATAAAGAATTGGTTAATATATTTAAGATAATTACGTATTACAAAATACCATCTCAATTCATCCTATTTCATTAGATCTAAGGTGTGATAGGATTCCAAAGGATTATCACTCAAATCTATTTTTTGATTTATTTCATCTATTCCATGAAGATATTTAAAAGCTTATAAGATTTTATGAATTATTTGGTAAAATTTTGAAGAAAATGAGATTATAAATTTTTGAAATAAAATATTAATATTTTATAAGCTCTTTTGGAAAAAATATATATATATATATATATATATATATAGAGAGAGAGAGAGAGAGAGAGAGAGAGATTTTTTGAAAACAAATCTATTTTATGATTTATTTTATCTATTCCATGATGATATTTGAAAGTTTATAAGATATTATAAATTATTTGGTAAAATTTTTAAGAAAATGAGCTTATAAATTCTAGAAATAAAATATTAAGATTTTATAAGCTCTTTTGGAAAAAAAAAAAATAAGCAGTTCCCAACTTATTCTTAAGATATTAAGATTTTAAATTTTGTCAATTAGAAAATTGTCATTATGAATATTTTATAATTTTTAAAATCTTATTGAATTCTAACACTTCAAGAGTTTAATCTAAATATAAGATCTAAGATCTCATACTCTCTACAAATTATTCTATAAGATGCAAGAATTTATAAAATCTTTTATATAAATTTACCTGGACACTGTTTATTCTCTAAATTAAATCTAAATCAAAACAAAGGGGGTAAATATAATTTTCTTTTATCACTATGGCAATTCAAGAGTATCTCAATTATTGCTCATAAAATTGGTATTTTGGGCTAAAAATTATAGGTGGAATCTCATAGGAATGATGAAATTGAGAAAATTAAAAAGTTAGAAATGACTTTGCAATTGAAGTTGGGGATCAAAATGAATCGTACCTATTGTAGTCACTCATCAATCCTAAAAGCTAGTAAAAGAAGTCAATGTATTATAGTTTAGCATAAACTAGCTTAAAATAAGTCAATTATAATATTATGTAGTCAATTGAAATGCACAAACAAAATCTTTAGCAATCTTGACTTAGGAAAAAATGAGCAAAAAGTTAAGGTAACGTTTGGATATGTATTATATGTTTTGGGAGAGTGAGTTTTGGAAGTGGGGTTGGAAAATGTGAAATTTGTGTTAGGAATGTGAGTATATTTGTTTTTGTTTTGGGATGATTTGATATGTTTGTTTATATTATGAGATAAGACAAATTATACTATAGTAGTCAAATCAATGCTTTTCTGTTAGGTTATTTGGGTGGAAATAGAATTGAATGATTTTTTTATTATTAGAATAATAATAAAATATGTATGAATATATTAGAAAATGGAGAAATTTTGAGGATAATGAAAGATAGAGGGGGTGTTTTGAAAATTTTAATTTGACATTTTGAAAAGAAATTTTTTATATGTTTGATTATATTTTGAAAAAATAAAATTATTTTTCCAAAATGTAACCAAACATAGCCTAAATTATGTCTTTCAATGCATGAGGCTACAAATATTAGTTTGTTTTGGAAGAACTGCCATGTGCACTTCCACACACCAAACAAGAGAATGGAACTACACTTTGCCACAACGCCAACCCCACTTACTGAAAATAAGCATAAAACAATATTGGAAGTTCAAACCTCCAGCATTTATGAAAAAATTGCCTCCAAGTAACTCTAATTGTACATCAGAATATCTGCATGATTAAAACAACTTCAACAATCAATCTCAACTAAATGTTAATGCCAATAGGTACTACTTGTCCAAATGTATTCTTCAATTCCATTTTTTGTGTTATTTTGCTAGGGTTTATAGTCTCGTCGTATTGCGTTTTTGTGTTCATGATAAGCAGTACAATATTACATAATCGTATGGGTATATTCATAATATCTTAAATGCCCTCAATAAATTAAGAAATACCAAAATATTTTGCGGCCCATGTGTTTTTATTTGGGTTAAACTAATCAAAACAATTCAACCTAAAAGAATACAACTCAACCCAACTTAAGTACCTAACTGATTTCAAATTTTTAATAATATAGACTCTTCAAATTAAACCATCCAACTGCATATTACTTGTCCAGCGACAAGCCTCTATGTGTGCGTGTGTGTATATAATATTGAGTGCAATTCGATCAGGATCAAGAGATTCCATCCGACTTAAGTATCCAACTTATCTCAACTTTCAAATTTTAATGACACGCATACTTCAAATTAAACCACTCAACTATACATTATTTGTCTAGTGGCAGGCCTTGTATATACATTAAGTGCTTTTATATCAACTATATATTTGGTGCTTTTACGATCTCACTTTGGGTCGTTCAAATTTGAATATTCTCAATTCAAGTCTTTCCGATCAATTCAAACCATATTCTAAAAGAAGTACTCCCCAAACTCACCACAAAACTGTGTCAACAAAAGGATGCACAATCTTTATTTCTATGTTTTCTCTTTTTTGCAGATATGCTAGGGCCATGAGGCCATCACCAACCAATGTGTCCAAGCACATGGTCTCCACAATCTTCAAAATGGATCCATGGAACAATATTAAAACTAGAAAAAGAAACCTTCAAACTTTGGGGCCTCTTGAGTATAATCAGCTGTTTGGTACAAAAAGAAAGCTATCAACAAACCTGGATAGTGGAGAGAAGATTGGTGACTATTGGTTCTAACCAAATTTGACTTCATTTTTGAACTAAAAGTATTGAAACAGTCAATAAAGGATTGGTCACTCTTACTATGATTGCTATTAGCACTCCACAAGCTATACAGCCAACCCTTTCCACTGCCATGAATAGGATGGGATATTCCTGGAATAAACTTGTCCACTAAGCTGTAAATTCAAAAGAAAATGGAGGAAAAAGGAAAGGGATTAGTCTTTCTATTTAATATTCATTATCTTATGGAAATGCCTAGATTCCTATAGCAATTCTGCCTAGCTATTACATTTTAATTTTGCTTTTATAGACAACCCCACTTGTTCTCTTTGTACTTAAGAGGAATTTTTAAGCAAATGTCATCAATTTAGACAAGGAGGATGATCATGAGTATTATCCACCCTTTGAGCCTTTTTGAAGTGGTCTACTTTGAGATTTGTGGAAAGCATGAATTATTGATATGTAGTATGTGACATTTTTTATCATTACAGAATTATAATTATTGTTTAATTGATGAGTTCGTTGATTGAAAAAATAAACTTTGAAAGTAATTTCAATCAAAAAAATTAAAAATAATAATTCACACATCGTACACATTTTCTTTCTCAAGAAAAAAGTTTAAAGGAATTTTAATAGTATCAAAACAATTGTTACATTAATATAAAATTTGAAAAAAAGACAATATTATGTGAAATAAGATTAATGCAGCAAGTGCTTTCAAGCCTATTGAATTTATTGTCAGTATCATCGTTTGACTCAGGGACTAATCGCCCAACCTATGGCATTTATGGGGTATAGCCACCTGAAGTCGACATAACTTTATATGGTACTTTGCACTACCAAATGTATAAGAAAACAAAGTTACGTCTTTGCTAACAACTACAACTTTTAGTCTAGTAGTAAGCATTTGATCCTAACAAAGTCATTAACAAAAACACATGGCAATACAAAGTTTATAACCAAAAAACGAGGAATGAGACTAATACAAGCAGTCATCCCAAGTTTATATAAGACTATATTATATCTTTATTAAAGTTTAAAATCATGCCCTCTAAAAATAAAAAAATATTACCTCTCATATTTATTAAAAAAAATCAATTTTGCCCATAAATTTAAAATTCTCGATTCTGTACATGATTTATACTTGCTTCAACATTTTTGAATCTGCATACTAATTTTTCATTTTCTCAAGAGTTTTTAAGTCTATATAAGCTATACTATATGTACTTATTTTTTCTGAAAATGATGGATCTGATCGGTTTTAATAAACTGAAGTTTGAAAGTGGAAGTGGAAAGGATTGACTTCTTCAGATATTTCTAACCTTTCTTGTTGGCAACCTTTGCAAGATATATTAAAATCATGAGATTCTCTCAATCACATTTAGATTTATGAAAACAAATGGGCTAATGCTGAATCCAAGAGTTAAGATGCTTTTAAATTTTGATTGACTTAATCCATGGAACTTCTATCTCCACATGGTATTATTCTATCGAACTTTTATCCGGTATAAAAAAATTTTACTACCGTCTTTTATAAAAGTTTGGGTCGTATCTCAGTCCCAATATAGCTAATCATCCTCTCGACTTGATAATTATTACCTCACTCACTAACTAATCAGACATAAACCCCCTATTCGGGTGGATTTCTCCAACAAGCTCTTGCTTGGTTGGATTTAGCTCTCGACTTGATAATTATTACCTCACTCACTAACTAATCAACATAAACCCCCTATTCGGGTGGATTTCTCCAACAAGCTCTTGCTTGGTTGGATTTCTCTAACTATTGATCATCGCCTTATTCGAACCAACCACTAATCATTGTCTTGATAAATTATTATCTAACCAACTAGCTCGAGTTAATTTTTCCTTTTACTCTTCAACCTGTGGAACACTAGCAGTCATTTTCAGCCGTTATTCCCCCTCTTTGTGGGTTTAAAAATTTAATATAAATAGAACCATGAAAGACTGGAATTCAAGGCTCAAATGCTGACAGCAAGAAATGCTGATTAGCCCAGAAGAGAATAAATTCTTGCTATTGTTCAAATCAAGCCAATACTACTAATAATCACACGACACGTTAAGTTTCCCATTTCTCTAATTTTTCTCAAAAAAAGAGAAAAAAAGGAAAAAGGAGAAGAAGAAAGGTGGAGGGGGATATTCTCTTGTGGGAAGTGGCCTTTTGACTATGGAATTTTTTGTATTTAAATCTGGTCCATCCATGGTGGGTAATCAGTTCACATTTCTGCAGTTATTTGATCCACTGTTTTCCCCTTCTTTTTGCATGGCCATTATTTTCGAGTAGGTCACATCCTAAAGCATCCACTACTCGCCGCGTATAATTGTGATCGAGAGACGTATTGTCCTGTAAATTTTTTGGAATATGAAAACTGAAATTATAGTCGCGTTTTGCTGCTTGTACGTCCTCAGTCACCATCGGTCGGCAAAATTATGCACCAAAAAGAACTAAAGATAAAAATATGTAAATTTGAAAACGCAGCTTGACGTGATATTTCAAAAATATTCTTGAAAGAAAAGTACTTGATTGCATTAATTTTTAGATCCGCGTATATATGTGGGCCGAGACCGAGAGTTCATAACCCAGAGATTCGAAACTCAAGAAGCACAAGATTAATGCAAATTGGGCAACTCATGTGCAGATCAACTTCAAAACTAGAGATGAAAATAGGTCAAGCTATTCGTTTGGCTTATTCTTTAGCCTACTTATGGTCGATCGAGGCATAATCTACTTAATAAAAAAATCAAGTCAAGACTTAAAAAATAGTCTTTTTAATTAAATAGGCTCAACTGAGGCTCTTATAAAAGCTTGTAAAACCTAACAGGCCAACTCATTTATCTTTCTTCACATTATTAATACAATAATAAAATTATAATATTAAATGACTAATTGCATTTAATTTCTATAATTAGTTCTTATGGAATCTGTTGTATTGTTTAGCATTGTTTTTTGTTAAAAAGATATTATTTTATATTTAGATTTGAATTTTCATAATTATGTTTTTGTTATTTATCATGTTGATTATTTCTTACCAAAATTTATTATAAGTTTGAGCATATTAAAAATTTAGACTCATGTGATTAGATTTAATTGAATCCTTAGTAGAAAATAAGCTTTTATATAGGCTTTCAAACCAAGTTAAGGTTTCAGAGTTTATTAAAAAGGCTGGGCCTAACCATAAAATAAAACATAAAAAAAAAAGCTTATCATGGATAATAAGCTAGGCTCAACTTGTCATTTGCATAACAGACCTGGTCTATTTAAGTCAAAGCCTAACTTGGCCTAACCTATTTCCAAGCCTAATCAAAACCAAAACACCGTCTATTTTTTTTTTATTTACACATGCATGCATCAAACGTCAAACCTCACACATACAGGTGTATGGGTGATGCTATTGGGTCAGTTGACCACCTGACCTGACGAAAATGGACATGAGGACTTCTGAGGAGGTCGCCCATGTTATAGTATTACTCTCGTCCAAATACACTTAACTTTGGAGTTTTGATAAGATTTGGTGCATTAGTTCTTGAAGGTAAATTAGCAACAAGAAGACAAGTGAAATGGAAATATTGGCGAAGTGAGGCACGGACCAAGTCGCTCTATTAAGATGATTTCATAACCCCTTCCAAAATTATTGATGCATCAAGGTTTATGGTTGTGTTGCCTCTAGGATACAACAGCTCAACCACAAGCTGTAGCTCCACCAAAAAATTTTGAAATATCTGTTTCAGAACTAAAATACGTAACCTCATAAAACATCCATCAATTTTATTTTCCAAATAAGGTAATGAAGTAAAATAATATATATATATATATAGATACAATAGCTCAACCATAAGCTGTAGGTCCACCAAAACTTGCACTGTTGGGTGAAGTTGAAACTACACCAAACAACTTTACTAAGGTCGAATAGAGAGAAATATGGAGAGAAAACTAGTTTTTGGTGTTATATGTGGATTTCTGACAGGCACACAACACCCTTTTATGTAGTGACCAAATAGATTAACTATTACGCAAAACTCAAATTTGAAGTATCTGTTACAGAATTAAAATATGTAACCGCATAAAATAGCCATCAATTTTATTTTCCAAATAAGGTAATGAAGTAAAATAATATATATAGATAGATGTATTAGTAATAGGGTAAAATAATATATATATATATATATATATATTGTATAATTTAAGTTTTAGTTTTCTACGTAGAATTCATATTTTTATTAAATTATCCAACAATTTTAATATGATATGACTTTATCCTTGTCTATAAATACATCAATTATCACATCTTCAAATATGCAATTCATTTTTCACGTTATCTATATAGTATTTCCTCCTGAGAATTTTATTCTCCATTATCGCTTGTTATTTACGTGGGCGTTAAAGGGTTTTCGCAAAGAAACCAAAGCAATCCCAATATTTCTATGCTTTCAGGAAAGAATCGAATGGACGGACCCTTATTAGGCAGATTCAATTTAACTAAAAGAAAATCCCAACTCACACCACAGCCAATATTCTTCTGCAGTGAAATCTCAGTGGCTCTGTGAAAGAATGAAATAAATTGCGTATAAAGATTGGAAGGAACAACGTTTTCTGTTTAAATTTCCCGATTGAATCTATGAGATGGCACATTGGTGCATTGCATTTCGGCTGCAAAGGAAGTTGTCCAAGAAAGTTCAGTATTTTAAGAAAATTGATATGATAATAATTCCATAATAATTTTAGGATATGCGCCCTTTATTTAGTTTGACTTTATCTGATTTGAACTAACTTGATCCAACCTGATTTGTTAATTTACTTCCCAAATAATCCTATTTAATTGATAAAAAAAATTGTTAATATTAAACGACCTCAAATTTCATCGCGACAATGATCCATATTAAACCACCTTCGCTTCCCCCACACCATCTACGTGTTTAACAAGTAAATATTCCATAGTGGTATTTTTAGATTTGCATTTACATCTTTAAATTATCTTAAATTTTCTCCCAATATTTTGCAACCCACAGAGTTGGAGAACTTTTGTCGGACAAATCGACTCTTCCCCTTTTTTCATGGTTTAGGAAATTAGTTCAAACACTATCAAAAAGTAGGTATCTATGACGGAATTAATTTTGTAGCTGTGGCTACAAATTATAGTTGTTAATTTTCATAGTAAATATATTTTTTTAAAATAACAAATAATGTAAATTATTAACTATTAATTTGTAGCTTTATTAGCTGTAAGTAAAATAATTTAATTATACATTATTTATATAAAAGTTAATATATATATATATATATATATGTGTGTGTGTATGTATGCATATAAAATTCATTAGATACCTTACGAATTTTTATAGTCAGCTCTAAGTCGATTGTAACTGATGCCCTAAATTTTCGTAATGATACCGATGCCAAGGCTAATCTTTATAATTTTGGATCATCTATTTCATTCCCTATTTCATCTTCTATTCCGACTTATTGTATTTATGTCAAATGCATTTGTTTTCAATTCACTATTTTATAAAAAAATATTTAATATGCATGTCATATATTCATAAAATGGTATAGAAGATGAAATAAGAAATAAAATAAAAAAAATTTAAATTGAATTTTGATGGACTCATGGTTAGGAGAATAATTGCGTACTGAAAGTTGCATTAAAGAAAAACGAAAAAAGAAAAGAAAACCCCTGGAATTTAAGAGGATTACAATCTTGCCACATACGAAAACTGACAAATTGGACGGTCAATTTAATATGCTGCCCATTTTGGCTCACCAGGGGGCCAAAATTCTTTCCCTTTATTGGAAAGGTTGTGACTAAGTCCTTGTTTGGTTGCAAATCTCCAACACATTTTTCAATTCTTAAAATTGAAATAAATAAACAATACACGTTTTTCAATACCACTTCCAAATCAAAAAATTCATTTCTTAAAAGCCCCTTGCTATTCACTATTTTATACATTACCCAATGCTACGTTGTTTGTCATAAATTGTTTCCTTCACATTATACATACATACAAATATTACTAATCATTCAATCTATATATACACACATATATAATTTTAAAATATTCATTTCACTCAATCAACCCAATAAAAAAATTATTGATGTGATATATTGTCCTTTCCCAAAATACAAGTAAATAAATAATTTTCTCCAAAAACATTCTTTACGTACCACTTAAAATACAAACAAATAACCATCACATCCCTATCCCACTTTTCAAAAATTATTTCGCTAAAATATTTTGATGAAATGCTCTAATTTGCAATCAAACAAGCCCTAAAATTATGGAACCAGCAAAAGATTAGGAACTCTAATTAAAATCGTTCAAACAAAAGCAATTCGACCTCACTAAACGCAATAAGAGCAGAATGACCCATGATTTAATATTTTTTGTCTGCTAGATTCTATTAGTAGAAAAGAAAGTAAATAGAATATTTACTTTATTAATCTTGATACTTCATTAATAGGCGCTTTGCAGCTCTGTAGAGACTAAGGGCTAGTTTGGTTCTTGAGGAGAAGAAGTAATTTCTTGAGTTTTGTCATTTTGCACTAATGGTGAACCAAACACCAATATTTAAAGTGAAGAAAAATTATAAAAAAAAATTACAATGCAAACCAAACATATTAAAAGTTATATCATAATGAAATATACACTATTTATCATGAGAAAAACAACAATAAAATAAGGCCAAATCTAACCAAACTAGGCCTGGTTAACATCGATAGGGAAAAAATAAAAAATAAAAAGCGCTAAAAATTTGGATGCCACAACGAATGTAGGATTGTAAATCAATTCCTTCTTTGCTCAACTATCTCTTATATTTGGATATGGAGTTATGAATTTTAAAAATGAGGTGAAGTTTAGTGTTAAAATTTGACATATTGTAGTTGCTCTTCTAAAAGGAAATTCTGAATTTATGAATCCCTTGTATATAACATAATAAAGAAAAAAGAAAGAATGATTGATTTCTTAAATTACGCGTAATATTGTTTCTTTTTTTAATAACAAAAATGGCTGAATGACTTAAGGCATCATATTAATAATTCGTTGTATGAGTTATTTATAATGAAATATACACTACTTATCATGAGAAAAACAATCATAAAATAAGGCTAAATCTAACCAAACTAGGCTTGGTTAACGACGATAGTGAAAAAAATAAGAAGCGCTAAAAATTTGGATGTCACAGTTGATGCAGGATTGTAAATCAATTTCTTCTTTGCTCGACTATCTCTTATATTTGGATATGGAGTTATGAATTTTAAAAATGAGGTGAAGTTTAGTGTTAAAATTTTTGACATATTGTAGTTGCTCTTCTAAAAGGAAATTTAATGAATCCCTTGTATGTAACATAATAGAGAGAGAGAGAGAGAGAGATTTCTTAAATTATTTGTAATAGTGTTTTTTTTAATAACAAAAATGATTGAGTGACTTAAAACATCAAATTAATAATTCGTTATATGAGTTATTTATAATGAAATATACACGAGAAAAACAATCATAAAATAAGGCCAAATCTAACCAAACTATGCCTAGTTAACATCGACAGAGGAAAAAAAAAGTGCTAAAAATTTGGATGCCACAGCTAATGCAGAATTTTAAATTGATTCCTTCTTCACTCAACTATCTCTTATTTTTGGATAGAGTTAAGAATTTTAAAAATGAGGTGAAGTATAATGTTAAAATTTTTGGCATATCGTAGTTGCTTTTCTAAAAGAAAATTTTGAATTTATGAATCCCTTGTATATAACGTAATACAGACAAAAGAAAGAAAGAAAAATTTCTTAAATTACGTGTGACAGTGTTCATTTTTTAATAATAAAGACAACTAAGTAACTTAAAGCATCAAATTAATAGTTCGTCGTATGAGTTATTCACACTAAGGGTTCAAATCTGTCTATCCGTTTGATTTTGAAAAATTTTATTAAACTCGTGAAATATATAAAATCCTCAAAAAAATATTTAGGTCGACAGGGTAAAATATTAAATTAAAGTTGGCATCTATACCGGCAGAAATTAATCGTTGGAGTTTCAATATGTCTTAAAAGTATGTGTGTTATTTTTTTTGCCTGTTGGGCTGCGGTGCAACGGAAGATTAGTTTTCTTTAACCTTTCATGTGTTTCTCTGCCCTACCATGATATTATGTTGTCCCCTCACCTTTTTCCTTTTCTTTAACATTTTTAATATCCCAAATTAGACTTGGACTTCGATAGTGGTCGTGCCACTCAAGTAAATGAAAATTTAAAAAAAAAGAAAAAAGAAAATGAATCTAATACCGCGTACGAAAAATTACTACATTCATTTCATGTCTGTAGTTAGTTGGTTGCCACAATTGACATTCTTTCTTATTGAAAATTAGATGAATCATAAGGAAAATGTGAAAGACTAAAGGTTCGTCCTTCTTATAAATGACTTCGGACAAAATAAATTACGATATTTTTAGAGGGTATTTACTGTTTTAGATGATGAGGGATGTTGAATTATATCTCACGTCATTCCATATTTACTCTAAGGGACTTGGCATTGTAAATGAGGTGAAGCCGTAATTGTGCGGACTAAATGAAAGATGGCCCATCTAACTCAGAAGCTGTGATAGTTTTATCCCGGGAATGGTCAGAGTGGAATGATAAGTGAAAATTATAAACTTATCCAAAGTATTCACAGTTAATTACATCAGTATGTGTACTGACTAAATGGTGCTGCAACTTCAAAGAACTTCTAGCCGTGGCGCCATTAAACATATAAAAAATAATTAAAAATATACTTATATTTTAAAAATATTTTAGAATATTTTAAAAATATGTCTATATTATAAATAAATTAAAGAAAAGTATCTATATATAATTGTAATTTATCTAATGATATTAATATCAAAATGGAAAAAAATAACCCAAAATTCTTTGAATTATAAGATTTTATTTTCATGTGTAAAGATGTTGTATTGGAATGTAGGAAACATAATTTCTTTATGTTTGGAAAAAAGAAGAAATAGTTGGATGTTGTATTGAAATAGAGAACAATTAATTTTTTTATGCTAAATAGAAAAAGATTTTATCTAGGAGTACTTTAATCTTTTATAATTTATTTCAATATTATAATTAATCAAAGTAAACATTTAATACAATTATCCACTTTTATACTTTTACTATTCATATCATCCCACAAAGTAAACATAATTTAAAAAATATAAATTATTCTAATCTCACTTTCCATCCCTCATTTCATCCTGTCACCCCACATCCGATATCACAAAGTAAACGAGACCTTAATATATAAATGATTGGAAGTTCTTGTTTTCCCATCATCTTTGATAAAATTAAATTCAAAGGAAAATATTTTTAAGCTGCTCTATTATAACATTTGATGGATAACTCTAATTTAAATTTAACAATACGTTTCAGTAAAAAATAATCATATTTATTTAATTTATCTTTCTCAACTTCAATTCCATGAGATTGGTTTAGAAATTCTTCCATTTTGAATCCTCCATTCTATTTCATATTTCAATTCTTATTCAATAAATGTATATCTATTTGATTTTTAATTAATTAATTTTATAAAAAATTATTTAATACAATTAATATATATTTATAAAATAAAATATAAGATGAAATATGGAACAAAATAAATGATCTAAACTGAAAATCTTCATAGTGGTGCGTTCTTGTATGAATTTTGGACAGAAAGTTTCCATAAAAGCAAAACATACATAATGATTCGTTTATTAACAAATAGTAATACTCTAAACATTTTTCAATAGTCTCCATAGTGAAAAAAGAGAGTCCATGCAAAATCTTGCTGCTATATAAACACTAGGTTGTCCTTAGAATCCTTCCCAAGTTAACTCCCCCACAAAGGCCTTTCCAACTGAGAAGGGTCTTTTGGAGTGCACCCACAATCCTCTCTTCTTTGTTGTATCTACAAAAGGAACTGAAAAAAATGGGTATAAACTCAAACAGAGTCGAAAACTTTTCAGGCCCGGAGACAACACCTGCAGGCCTGGAAACCATTACAGTTTCTACAAATGCAATGCAAATGCCGCCGTCAGAGGTGCACAGAGTGTGCCTGCCCCCGGCCAGAACCACCTTCCAGAAACTCAGACACAGGCTGTCTGAAATTTTCTTCCCTGATGATCCACTTCATAGGTTTAAGGATCAAACCTGGTTTAGGAAGTTGGTTTTGGGGTTGCAGTTTTTCTTTCCTGTTTTCCAGTGGGCACCAAATTACAGCTTCAAACTGCTCAAGTCTGATGTTGTTTCCGGGCTTACAATTGCAAGTCTTGCAATCCCACAGGTATGATTGTCCAACATTTGTCTAGACAAATCTTGTCCTAACTCAATGATTAACATGAAAATCGTGATTGCACCTTAAGTTTCTTAGTCTTCTAGTGAAGTATTCCAGCTTGTTCTTGACGTAGAAACCGCTTCTTTTAGAATGGCTTCTGCTTCCTCGGTAAATATCTTAGCAGAGGTCATGATTTCTAAGAGGTTTATTAGTTTTCAAGTAATAGAACACGTCTACCAAATCCCAGGAAATTGTTTCTAGTACTCTGAGGATTAGTAATGCGTAAGAGTATTAGTTTAGTATTTTAACTAGGAAGAACAATTTTTCTTGGAAATTCAATTCATCCAGCTAAAGGACACAATCCCTTTTCTATTTCATCACAAAAAAGTTATATCTTTGTAAAGTAGATTATGTTTTGATGCTTCTCTGAACTGATGTTCCTTTTACATACAGGGTATTAGTTACGCAAAGCTAGCAAATCTGCCACCCATAATTGGCCTATGTAAGTGCCAACATTTGACTAAGTTCTGGTAAAAAATATTTGGTAAATCCTATGATGAAAAAAGCTGTTTTTTTATGCAGACTCAAGTTTTGTACCACCTTTGATATACTCTGTTCTTGGGAGTTCCAGACATCTTGCCGTCGGCCCTGTGTCGATAGCGTCTCTAGTAATGGGCACAATGCTCAGCGAAACCGTTTCTTACACCGACGAACCAATTCTTTACCTTAAACTGGCTTTTACGGCAACATTCTTTGCAGGATTATTCCAGGCTTCTCTGGGCTTTCTAAGGTATAAATCTCCATAATTAGCCATTATTTACTTTTTGTTATTTATTGTCCAGAAAATTTAATTACAAGTAACTGCTAAGTCCCACTTTGCAAATGGAAAACATCTTTTACAAAAGTATTCCACAAGAATAATTCACTGTAGGCACAGTCAAACAGTGATAAAGATGCTTCTGCCACCTTGGAAAAAAAAATCAAAGAAAAATAGAGCATAACTTCTTTTCTTATTTTTTTTTTCCCAAACAGTATACTGACGTGAATGATGTAATTTTTTTACAGATTAGGATTCGTTATCGATTTTCTGTCAAAGGCAACTTTAGTCGGCTTCATGGCTGGTGCAGCAGTAATCGTTTCATTACAACAGCTAAAAGGGCTACTCGGGATCGTCCATTTCACTAGCAAGATGCAACTAGTTCCCGTATTATCTTCCGTCTTCCAACATAGAGACGAGGTAGAAATTTAGCAAAGAATATTGAAAATGCAAATTTCTTGCAACATTTGACTGTAGGACTTATTTCATGTTTGCAGTGGTCATGGCAAACTATTGTCATGGGAGTTGGTTTTCTTGTCTTGTTACTGACAACGAGGAAAATTGTAAGTCTCTCTGATCCCTCCACAGTAGTTCTTTGCCTGCTCTTGAAAAATTCCCACCGTTCATATGATAGTTTTAAATTCATGCAGAGCATGAGAAAACCGAAACTTTTCTGGATTTCAGCAGCTGCCCCTTTAGCATCAGTTGTTCTATCAACCGTTCTAGTTGTCTGTCTTAAATCCAAAGTCCCCGGAATTAAAACAGTAAGAAACTTGCATTTCTCCTAGTAATTTTGGTCCTAAAATCTGATGATGCCTAATTCGAAGATCTTATTTCTACAGATTGGCCATTTGCCTAAGGGTCTAAATCCACCATCTTCAAACATGTTGTATTTTTCCGGCCGTCATCTGGCTCTAGCAATCAAAACCGGCATCATAACTGGAATACTATCTCTCACAGTAAGTTCTAGATGAACTTTTTCCTACTTTTGTAACTTGGAAAAAATCACAAACGGTTTCTAAAACCAGAGCCCTTTTGGAAAATCTGTAGGAAGGAATTGCAGTTGGAAGGACATTTGCAGCCCTAAAGAACTACCAAGTTGATGGGAACAAAGAAATGATCGCCATCGGCCTAATGAACATGGCCGGCTCTTGTTCTTCATGCTATGTCACCACCGGTATGTAATATTCTATCTCATTTTCATCTTTATTTCTAGTGAAACATCGACAGAACTGATGCTGGAAAAATGTTTCCTTTTTTCCAGGATCGTTTTCACGATCAGCTGTGAATTACAATGCTGGAGCACAAACTGTCGTCTCAAACATAATAATGGCTGCAGCCGTTCTTGTGACCCTGCTGTTTCTCATGCCACTATTCTATTACACTCCCAATTTAATACTTGCAGCCATTATTATTACAGCTGTAATCGGCCTGATAGATTATCAGGCAGCCTATAAGCTGTGGAAAGTCGACAAACTTGATTTCTTGGCTTGCTTGTGCTCCTTCCTTGGTGTTCTATTCATATCAGTCCCTCTTGGTCTTGCTATAGCAGTAAGTCTTTATTTTGCAACATTCAAAAACAACTTCAAAATTTTCTCAGCTAAGTCCTTCATGATATAAACTTGGATCAACAAAATTTCAGGTTGGAGTTTCTGTTTTCAAGATTCTGTTGCACGTCACAAGGCCGAATACAGTCGTTTTGGGGAACATTCCAGGAACTCAAATATTTCAAAACCTAAGCAGATACAGAGAAGCTGTCAGGGTTCCAGGTTTTCTTGTCATCGCAATTGAGGCTCCTATTTACTTCGCCAATTCCACTTACCTCCAAGAAAGGTAAGTAAATTCAGAAATGAAAGACAATATCCATCACCAAATATAAAGGTCAGTCGTCTCGTGGTGTTGTTTTGCCGACATAGAATTTTGTCCTAAAAAGATATCTTAACTACTTCAAACAAACTCCCCATCGGTTAGCACAATACCTCAATATGGTTGCACCTTCATATCTGACGACAAATTTGGTTATCATCTTAACATCTTACATAGAAATGACAGTCATATGCCTCTTTCCAAGTTTCTAATCATGACAACCATATTGCCTCTTCCCAATCCCCTCGACTAGGGCAGATCTAAGGCTATGATGGTTCCTAATTTATGTCATATTCAAGAAGTCAAGAATTTTAAAATAGTTTATAAAGTCATTCCTCCCTTCATACCCTTCGAGAAGCCTTTTCAAAATAAAATTTCAACCAAATTTGTATTGCCGGACAATCAATACCTTAAGTCGACTAGTCCTTAATATTTGACAACGAATTTGATTATCGTCGTATCCCAAGTTACACATGGAAATAGCCCTAATATCTCAATTCTGAACTGCAGGATTCTAAGATGGATTAGAGAGGAGGAAGAATGGCTAGCATCAAACAAGAGAAGCAATATAAAATGTGTTATTCTTGACATGACAGGTTAGTTCCAAAACCATAACTTACACACACAAAAAACATATCAAATTGTCCCATATTTCTCTCTACTAAAACTACACTCCTCTGATCTATGCAGCCGTCACAGCAATAGACACAAGTGGGATCGACACCATTAACGAACTCAGAAAGATGCTCGACAAAAGATCACTCAAGGTAGAGATACACACAAACTCTTTCCCCTTCTTTCCTTAGATTTTTTTTAGTTTTTTTCTTCTCCCATTGGAACTCTATCATTATATTCATCCTTATGCAGCTCGTACTGGCGAACCCTGTTGGAAGTGTTATGGAAAAACTGCACCAGTCGAATATCTTGGACTCGTTTGGCTTAGAAGGACTTTATCTGACCGTCGGAGAAGCTGTAGCTGATATTTCGTCCTCATGGAAAGCTCAACCCTGATAAAAATGGCCCCTTTTCTGAATGAATTTCCTGAAGTTATTGATATATGTAATATTTAGTTCAAATGTATTTTGAAGTAGAGTTTTTGTAATCAAGGTTCTTCTCATGCATAAGAGATTTGGTTTCACCATTGCAATGAAGCTAGACAAACGCGGCCTTAACTTTTTAAGACCAAACCCAAACTCAACCTACTCCACAAAAAATAGTTTTGGATTTTGTCAATTGATTTTGCAATTTTTTTTTCACTAACTTAGAGTTCGATAAAAGCAAACTCTACAGCCAATCAAGCAACAATAACAAAAAATAAATCAAAAATATGGATGTAATAATATATATAAAGTCAAAATCCTAGGGTATAATATTAATAACTTCGAATCATATGAACTCTTGTTCCTTGAAATTTTCCATAAAAATATTATTTTACTTATTGTAATGATAATGGTATTTTTAAATAATGTTTTTAGAGATTAATAATATAAAATATGAGATTTTTATTATTCTAAACTTTAATCTAAAATTTCCAATGAAACAACAATGAGACAAATGAAACATCAAAAACTACTATCCTACCAACCAACCTACTTGTGTACTATTTATTTACCTTAGCGGCGCGAGATCTATACGCCAAACCCATTTCTCTTGGAAGGAGTTTGTTTAAATTTATTTAATAAATTCTAAAAACTTTTACTTTTTATGAGATACTTGAAATTTATAAAATAATGTATATCTTAATTTACAAATAAATTTTTGAAGTATTTAAATAAAATAAAATTTTAAGGCTTCCAAAATATTAATATTAATAATTTTACAATTTATACTTTTAAAATTTTAAAATTAAATATGATTTTTTTGAACGAAAACTTATAAGATTTTACGAAAGCCTACGAAGTTTTTTCAATTTTATCAATGTTTATTAATAACTTATAAAACTTTAAATAGTTGAAATTTTATAAGCTTGCTCATACCATATCTGTCTCTAATCTGGTTCAACTTTGAAAGTTGCCAAACACGGATTAAGCCCTAAGTCAATCCCAAAACACAACAGCCAAACATACCCTCCCTCTTCCCTCTCTCTGATACTTCCTGTTATTCATTAATCTAATCTTACCTCAGTCGAATCTGCAACTCTTTCTTACATGCAAAAACTCAAGCACACAGCTTAAAGGGGCAAAGAAAAAGAAAAAAGACCCCATAAATTCTTTCTCAACCCTATAAAAATCCTTTATTACAGATTTAATTCCCAAAATTTAGGTCTTCCTGTCAGCACTCATTTTCCAGTACCCAACAATTGTCAATTTCCACTTTAGTATAACAAAATTGCTCCACGATTCGGTCCCAAACGCAAAAAGAAATCTGGGTTTGGATTTTCAGTTAATGTCTGGGTGAAAACAAAAGAAGTTTGGATCTTCTTGGAATTCTTTCGACGGAAGAGGAAAGAAAAGAAAAAGAAAAGTCATGTTCTATGGTACGGTGGTGTGGGATCCATGGCTAATAGTGGCGCAAATCGTGTGCCTACAATGTTTATACTACATATCTCTGGGGGTATTCTTGTCAATTCTGGTTGGGAATCGGGTCTCGAGGATGAGTCTTGTGTATTTCTTTGATTATGCTACGGTTACTGCCTCTACAGCTACTGGCTGGTGTGTGATGGCCTCCATTTTGCTCAGCTCTATTGTTGGGTAAGCTTGATTTTGCATAATATGTAGCTCTTGTTGGCTGATTTATTTGGTGTTTATTGGTTTGTTATTGTATTCTGCTGTTGCTTAGGTTTAGTGATCTTGAATATTGTTTGATTCTTTGCTGTTTGTTGAAATTCCGCAATGAAGTTATCATGTTATGCCATACTTCGGAAGTTTGAGTTGAGCTATTGTGCTTAAATTCAGGTCTAAGTGTAGGAGGTTGGTATGTATTGAGTTGTTTGTGCCGATTTTTGCTTTTGATGCTAGGGAGATGATGATCCATCAATAAGAAACTAAAATAATCAAATTTGTGTACTAGGTGCTAAGGTCAGTTTAGGAGTGTGTCAAGAGTGTTATTTTACTTGACAATCTATAGCCTCAGACATCTGAAAAAGGAAAGGGAATTCAGAGAAATGTGGGAGTATTTGCTTTGAGTAGATTATCTAAGCTGTGCTTTTGTTGGGGAAAGAAAATTGGATGATGACTGTAGAAAGTTTGTGAATAAGTAGAACTGAAGAAAGGCGTTAATTTTCTGTGGTAGTTGTTTCTTTCAAGATTTGTAATGTTAACATGATTTTCCAAATTTACTGTTGATTATAACTCTATTATGTGCAATATTTTCCTCTAGAAACATGTTTTTAGTCTTAGATGCAAAAGTGAGTTGGCTGGTTATACTAAAGATCCATTCTCGACAATTTATTATTTTTTTCTATTCGAAACAGAGCTGGTTTTTTAGTCTATTTAGTTGAAAGGGCAAAGAAATGCCTGGATTTTTGTGCGACCCTTTATATCATCCACCTCTTCATTTGCACCATATATGGAAGTTGGCCTGCGTCAATAACTTGGTGGGTTGTGAACATTACGGGCCTAGCTGTGATGGCATTGTTAGGTGAATATCTGTGCATGAAAAGAGAATTGCGAGAAATTCCTATCTCAAGATATCGATCAAGTAAGCCATTTTCTGATTTGACCAATTAATTTTGATGAAGCATTAGTTTTCTTTTGTTTGGTTTTTGGTCAAGTTATTCATAAAAACTCATCCTGTGTTTATGTTGGTTCCAGTTACTTTCTTCCTCGACATCCATACTCCTTTAGTTTGATGCTTCTATGCCCTGTTTCAAACTAAGTTGAAATATCTCTTTTCAGTTTATTTTATAATTACATGTTTATTCTTCAATCTATAACATTTTTCTAATCTAATGTTCTTCATGGGAGTTCAATCTGTGCTTTGCTAGAACGACTCAAATTTTTTAATTTTCTTCATACATCATTTGAACCTCGAATTTAATCATTGTTGTGGCATCATTAGATTTAGAATACCTGATATAATATTAATTTTTCTGCCATTGAATTAAATGGACTACACTATCAATTGTTTGACTAGTAAGATTTCAGTGGATGGCTAGTGAACAAGAAAGTTAACTGGCACGAGAAATTTCTATATTTTGAAAATGAATAGTTGTTACTTTACTAATATTATCTCTTTGAAACTTGTCTGCGTTGCCATCAGCTAGTAAAGGAAATATCCAAGAAAGAGATGTCCTTGCTAGTCATGAGTGAGGATCTGCTGAATTGCTTGTTTCTTAATGCATTCGATAGACTAGATCATTCTCATGGTTAGCTTGCCAAAACTTAAGAATAGCTCATTGAGAATCAGGTCTTAGCATTAAATACCTACCTAATAGTTTTTTCATCAGAGGGACTTAATGTTAATTTTGATTGTACATCCCCTGACCCCACACCAACCCCAACACAGGCATTGATAGAAATTTAGAGAAAGTCGAACATGAATTTGGCCGTGTTAGCAAACTAAGATATGAATTTTAGAGCGCTTTTGGCACATTCAAATTTTTTTAACATCCTTAATACGCTTTTCACGGTCTCTTTGTACTTGAAGCTATATGGTTTTGAGGTCCTACGATTTGTATATTGGCTGTTAAAGATTCAAAACATTATGGTCCTAGGTGGCTGAAAACCTGTAACATCTCATTCATAACATCATGAAACTAAGTTTGAACTTCGTCACTAAGTCTTGATATTATACCACCAAACCCCAGAAAAGGAAAGAACAACATAAAGTGCAACACAGATCTGGAGAAATATAAAGAGAAAAAAGCATCATATGAAAGGAGTTAAATGGTTTTGATGTATGCCTGATTCATGAACTAATATATATGATAAAAAGGTTTCTAGTAGCGTTTGATAATTTTTGTAAGGGATTGAATAATTCTGAAACTCAACTTTGGCGTTTCAGTTTGTGGTGTGCAGTTAACTGCATCAGCTAACTGAGGGAAAAAAATCTTAGTTTAATTTGAACCAAAGTTGTACTCAAGACTTGATCTAGCTAAACCCGACTAATCTCATGCCAGATGCAATCAATGTGTGAACCCATCACATAACAACTGTAAATTACTTGCCCCACTAGTGCTTTTGGTTTGGCCAGGCCCTCTAAAACAGAGGTTTTCTTAAAGAAGCTGTCTCAAAAACAAATGGCATATTTACTTTAAGCATAGAAGGAGAATAAAATGGTTTCTTCATGTCTAGAAGTATATCTATGATCGTTCGACTCAGCAGGATCTTCAATTCTGAACTTTCAAGTACTGAAACTTTCTTCACTTGAGCAATATATAGCAACAAGAAGTCTGCTCTTGTTTCCTGGTTAACTATTCTTTTAAAATCTTCAACTTGTGCCTCAACCTTGCTTCTGGTTTTATTTTATGCTTGTTCTTTTCGGTTATTGACATCTTAATTTGAATTCACACAGTTAGAGTATTTCAGGAGTTGGTTTTCATTGATGCTTGCTTACCATCATATTGGATGTATGACTTATTTGAACGATTCTCTTTTAATCTGTGTAGATGTTTAACAAACGGGAAAAATGTATCCGTTTCACCTTTGAAGGTGTTCTGGGCATGAGACGACGCTGGAGTTGGAAAACTGGTGTGTTAGACATAATATGATGCTCAGACTTGCTTTTATTTTTCTTTTGTCAATTGACATTTATGGGAAGAATTTTCAGCAGAACTTATCAAAGGTTATTTGCATATATAGTGGATTAATGAAGTTGACTTCATATCAAAGTTCATGTTAAAAAGGATGAAGTATGCAGAGTAATGAATTTCAAATAGTATCATTTTTCTTGTTTTTCACATGATTGTTGGCCAAAATTGCTTATTAACGTCAATATGATCTTTAATTAAGCATAGTGTGAGATATTACACTTACAATTCTTATATTTTATGGCTATTTATCTGTGTTTAATTAAAAGTATTACATATTTTTTTATATATACTTACATACATATATATATATATTTATATATGTATATATAAAAGAATATTTGGATTAAACTTTGATCTTACATGTACAATTCATCACTGACTATCTTATTTATTTTAGCATATTTGGGTAATAATATCCATTTAAATAAATATATATTTTCATAGTTTAAGGACAGTACAGAATTATGCAGAAAACAAGTTGAAGTCACTCTTATAAATTATCTATATTATTATAAAAATAAATATTGTTTAGTGGAGATGAAAGTTATTTTTTATTTTTTTTATATATAATTTGTTCTTTAATTATTTTAGTAATTAAAATGGGCAATACAATTTGAAGGATAAAATGAAGTATTTAGTATTACAAAAAGTAGTTTAGGTATCAATTTTATTAATATTCAATTTATTTTCTAAATTATTTTTTAGAAATAATGACTTAATTAGATTATAATTGTATTTTTCACAAAATCTGTAAACCATATTATCAAAATTTTAAATTTATTATTTTCTTTATCACGTCAAATGTAACACAAGTTTAATTTAACTTCAAGATTTAAATTATTTTATGTATTAATTTTCAATGATTCAAAAAATATTTTGATGAGTGAAGTACCTAAAAGAGAGAAGGAAAAAAAGAGAAGAAAAGAAAGACGGAATAAGAAAAAGGAAAAGAAGAAGAAGAAATGTCCCGTGGCCGTACGACGGCCAAATTCATATTACGGTATTACCCTCGTCACTCAATTTGAACTTCCCACAAATCAGCAGTTCCTCCTCCATCCAACAAATAAATTGAGACTAAAGTTGTACTAACCAACCAATATAGAAAAAGATGAAATTTATATAATTTTTTTTGGGTAAAAAATGAAATTATTTTGTTTGCTTGTGGACATAGACAATTCATTTTAATCAAATCATATAAATTATTATTAATTTTATATTATTTTGACATTATTTTACAACACCTAAATGCTAAAAATTGAGATCGAGACAAAAACGAAAAGGAAGTTTCTAATAAGTAATAAACCATATTTTGTGACTTATGACCCAATGGCATAAGTTTCCCTTATTATGTAGGAGATCATGAATTCGAATACGAATGAATTTTTTATGTGTACAAAATATGTAATTTGTAATTCAATTTTAATACCAAGCAATTCATTTTAAACAAATCATATAAACTCTCATTGTTAAAATTTATATTATTTTGACATTATTTTACATCGCATTAATGATGAAGTTTAAGATCGAGACAAAAATGAAAAGGGAATTTCTAATAAATAATAATCCATGTCTAGTAACTTGTAATTCAATGGCACAAGTCTCCTCTATTAAAGAAGATAAGGAGTTCGAGCACAAATAAGTTCTTTATATGCACAAAATATGCAGTTTGTAATTTAGAGGGTATTTGAATGAGCTTATAAGCTGCTCAAAATATCTTAGAAAATGTTTATAAACTTATAAATTAATAAAAACTGCTTGGTTATTTTTTTTAAAAAAAAGCTTATAAAATTCTAAAATAAGATGTTAGGAACTTACAAGCTCTTTTAAAAAACGTAAAGAGACCCTAGCTTATTTTTAAAATCTTAACAAGCTCATTAATTTTTAATCATTTTAATTACAAAATTAACATTATTAACATTTTATAAGTTTCAAGATCTTATTTTATCCAAACATTTCAACAACTTAATTTAAAAATAAGATATAACGTTTTATAAACTCAAAAATCATTTTATTAGATGTTAAAATAAATTTAGCCAAACGCCCTATTAATTTACTTGATTTGATTTTAATACTATTTATTCGTTGAAAAAAGAATAAATTCATCTATGTTAGTTTAAAAAATAAACAAATAAATAATAATCCATGTAATTAATAAAGCTCAAGAGGTTTAAAAACCAAAAGTAATAATATTTAGGCCCTTCACTTAATTATAAGGGTTCAAACACGCATTCCTCAGACTTGAAAACAGCTTCTGCTTAGCGAAGGACAACTCCCTAATGGCAGGCCGGCAGTCATTCGTGAATAGCGCAAAGCCAAGGCAGCAGCCCGCGGCATCGTACATGAAACCGGTGCTCAGGCTTTGCGGCGCGAAATCTCTTTCCTCCGAAGAACCCTTCTTGTTATCTGCATCCGGGTACTTCGGATCGCACGAATCGTATAGAACTGTTGCTACCAAGCAATTCGCCGGCCGGCTGGGGTGCGGCGGTAATGCTGGGGGTGTTGGCACGAAAGTGGGTCCGCTGAAAGGATTTATCAGTTCGGCATTTTCTCGCTCAACAGCGATTTGACGCCGACTTTGAGCGATTGAAGGGGAAAGGTAGAGTGAAGAAAGAATTAAGAGAGTAGCAAATTCTATAGCCATGGAGAATTTGTCACTCTTTTTAGTCTATTTATTTGCTAATATTCATGATGAATAAAAATATGGAGGGTATTTATAGGGTAAGTGGAGGGGCTTTTACATGGTAAGTGATTATTCTTGGTTTGGTTGGACTTAGAGGATAATGTGAAATTGGTTATTTTTCGGTAACTCAAAATAATGCAATTCATGATTCTCATAATTGAATGACACAAGAATTATTATCTTTGGGGCCAAAAAGGATATTACCTGTATATTCAAGGGCAAGAAGAGAAATTAAGCCAAAATATTTATTTGGGCAAATACATGAAATTTGTCTTTCTCTTGTGTATGTGTTTTACGATTATCGTTGGTTCTCCAATTATTATCGCAAAATTTAAATTCATGATTGATTTACCGTAGGTGTTCGAAGACGGAAATTTTCATTTGCATTCATAACATTTGAACTTGCGATCAATTTATTTACAAGTATGCGAATTTATAAACATACTATCAACTATTACTATGATGTTGCATCTATTTTTATGTTGGAGCTACTAAGATGAGTAGAATTAATTTTCTTTGTAGACATTTTGTAGTGTGATCCAATCTCTCTCAAGAGAGTTAACACCAAAATAATTTTTTCTAATAAAAAGGAAAATGCCACGAAGATGAGGATAGTGCTATATGTTAGAAATATTTTCAGGGCAATTTCAAATATATTAGAATTGATACCATGGTAAGTCTTTTACTGAAAAAATTCTAGTTCCTGAAGGTGATGGTATAGTTTGATGAACCAGAGACAATAATAACAATTGACATATAACAAAAGTTAAAAACAGAAAAAGAGCCAAAAAAATAAAGAATTAGGCAATGTTCCGACCACAGTGGGAGTCGAACCCACGACCTTTTGATCCGAAGTCAAACGCGCTAATCCACTGCGCTATGCGGTCCTTGGTGGCAATTGCTTCCTAACATTATATAAATTGAAAATCTTTGGATGACCCAACGTCAGGAAATAAAATTCCACGGATATTGGTGGATACTGATTAATAAATTAAAAAATTAAAAAAAATCTAAAAATTATTTAACTAAATTTTAAAAAATACAATTTAAAAACTAAATTGAGAACTAAGGATTAACTAATATTTTAAGAAGCAGAACTAATAAAAAAATTCCAACATTCGAGTTCAATTAAGGAGAATTAATAAAACAAAAAAATATGTTATTTTTACCTATAAAATTTCGTCCGGAAAGGACGTTAGCGCGCACGATGAAGGCAAACAGAAGGTGCAAGGCGACAAAGAAGATTGAATAGAGACCGGAGAGAGTCAAAGAAAACTGAGAAAGGGTGTTTGTGGTAAAAAAATTATGAATTAGGACTTTTAAGTATATATACAGAAAGATGTACTGGCATTTAACTATATATTAACGGTTTCAAAGGTAGGGCTGTCTATTCGGTTATAATTGATTTAATCGAACGGCTCGATTGGTTAATTAAAAATATTGATTTTCCAAAATTAAAATCAAACTTAATTTGATTTGGATTAGTTTTTAACCGAATGTTTAGTTAAAACCGATTTTACCAAATCGAAAAGCAAAAAATCGAACCGGTTTGAGGTTCTTTTCTAAAAAAAAATTGTTTTCTTATCAAAAAATGTGATAAAAGTAAGTTTGATTAGGGAAAAAAAAATTATTTTTAGGTGAAAATTTTGAATTGGATTACTTTTTCTAAACAAGTAAATATATTGAGTGTGCATTATTAAAATATTACAAGAATTTTAGTACGCACATCACAATATAGATTATGGGTTTGTAAATTTTGTAAAAAGTATAGTTCTAATAATATTAACTCACCATTTTAAAGGATAATTTAAAGAATAAACTTGAAATATTGATAAACTGTTATCTAAATTATCTTTTTTATACTAAATTCTCTCATTTTTCCTTCAAACTACATTGCTAATTATTTTTTTTAAAAGAATTATAAAAAAGAGTAAAAATAACTTTCATTTTAGATATAGAACAATCTTTCTTTTTATAATAGTATAGTAAAATTTTTATCGGTCAACAGATGCAATGTATTACTGGCTACTATCACAAGAATAGTAATATATGATAACCCCTTGATTTGCAATTTTAGTTGAAATTTTGATTTTACTTATCAATGCACCTTATATATAAATTTAATTAAATAATTAAAGTAAAATTTTAATTTTCTTTTTATGTCACACTTTTTTCTCTTTAAATCATAATCATTTACTTTTTTACATGTAACATGTATTAATTTGTACATTAGGGTTCCGTGTACTTTTAAATATGAGGTGTTGGGTGATAGGATAAAATGAGGGATAAAGAGTGGGATTACAATAATTTTATATTTTTGGTTGGAAGTTTACTTTGTGGGATAATATGAATAATAACATTGGATTATTGTATTGATAATGTTTATATATACATGCCCTATAAAACTTGAATAAATTATAAAAAACTAAGTAACCCTAGTTAAAATATTTTTCTATTTAGTATAAAAAAATTAATTTTTATACAACATCCAACTATTTCTTCTTTTTTTATATTTAGCATAAATAAATTATTTTTCTCCATTTCAATAAAATATTTTTACACAATTATATATCGGTCTTTCTTTTAATTATTTAAATATAAATATATTTTTAATTATTTTCAAAATTTTCGATTGGCGCAGCAACCAGAAATTATTTGAAGTTACGGCATCAAAAGTATTATAAAACTATCACACCTCAAAGGTGGGATAGCACATCCCACCAATAATGTCTACAATGGTGGACCAACAACTTTATCAAGAGCTTACACTTCTCAAAGTAAACATGGGATGAGACAGGATGTAGGTCTTCATCCTGCCTCATGCCCCTATTTCTCAAAGTAAACATGCCTTAAGAAAATTATACACTTGTACGGTTTGAGTTTAGAAAAACTATTAATTTTTTTCTCATTAAGTCATTGTATCGTAATTTTTTATTTTTTATATATCATATATTATTATCTATATTTTTTATAAAATATAGGACTTTTAACAACTATTTTGATA
>JACGDI010005258.1:41382-111099 GCA_014898725.1 Jacaranda copaia | reverse complement strand
TTTTTTTAACACCCATATTCAAAAGTACAAATTCTTAGATATCTATCCCTACTCCTAAATATCTAACGGAGAGAAATTCATCTCTACGCATAGAAGGTATGAATACCTACGTTCCGTTTGTTTTTGTTTTCAAACTCCATTTTCATTTTTTTCTCAAAATGAAAATAGAAAATTATCATTATATACACCATTTTCTTAAACATTTTCATTTTCAAATCATTCTTGATTATATTATTTCTCCATTTTCATTCCTTTTTCAACTCCTATTATTACTTTAATCATTTTTTATCATTTTAATACTTTTCATACATCATTCACAACAAAAATATTATAAATTCAAATTCAAATTATAATATTATTTTTTCAAACAATCACATTTCACATCATCAATTTTCCAATCAAAAACTACACAACTTTTAATATAAAAACACCAAATATCCAAATACATCTCATTTTCCCACATATATAAACCTAAAATTTCTACAACACTTCCATATAAAACTTTATTTTCAAACCCAATTATTTTAACTAACATTTTACTATGCATTTTCACTAGAAAATAAAAATTGCTCCAGAAAATGAAACCAAATGGAGATATCTATCCCTACCCCTAAATATCTAACGGAGAGAAATTCATCTCCATGTATAGAATAATGCCCTTCGTGCTCGTCAAAATGGGCATAAACCCATAAATCTCTATTTAAATGGTTTAAATTATCATCCCCAAATGAAACAGAACAAAGAGAAAAAGCTAAATAGTTCATTCGAATTCCTAAAAATTTAATCAGATTTCACACACAAAATATTAATTCCCAGTGGAATTTCCTTTTCCCCAAGTCCTTATTAATGTCCAATATAGTGTTCATAAAAGAATAACAAAAATATTATTAGACTTCTAAGCCCAAAAAAAAACAATCACCAGAAATTAGACTCCAAGTTCAAACTCATTACTAATTTTATCTTGCCCTTCTAACAGCCTCAACATGCTTCATGGGAGATCTACTTTCCTGCTAATATACCAAATGACTCCACATTTACAACTACTTCACTTCAGTTATTCATCTCTACCTAAACAAATGAAATCAAAATCACTAAAAGATTCATCAATCTTTGTAAATTATAACCACAAGTAGATCAATGGCAAGCTATGAATCTTCTTGCTTACGGCTAGCCTTTCTCCTCTGACCGGCTTTCCTTGTGGGATCACCAGCTTCTTCTCCCCCATCAACTTCTTCTTCATCCTGAGCTTTTGAAGAGTTAATTTGATTCCGTAGGCGCAGTATTTCGCCCTTTGCAGAAGCCAACTCTTCCTCAAGTTTCTGTCCTCTCTTTTCCAGAATCTCCCTTTCCTTTCCCAGTCTCATTACCAGCTTATGGGCATCTTCCAAGTTTTTCTGAGTTTCTTCGGACACCAGGTTTCGCTCACCAATGGAGTTGTAGAGTGCATTTTTCTCATATTCCAAGACTGAAATCTGAGAATAAGCAAGCTCCAAATCTTTCGAAAGCACTAGTGTATTTCGTTTCATCTCATCAAGTGATCTACTCGTCTCTCCTAAATCCAATTCAAGAATTTTCCGGGCTTCTTTGTCTTTGGATATTTGCGCCTCAAGAGCCTCTAACTCTTTGTTCAAAGAAGATACAATGTTCTTTTCTTCTTTCAGATCAAGGGCCACGCTTTCTGCTTTTGCATTGGCGTCCATCAGTTCTTTCTCTAAGCCGCCACATTTTCGCACTGCAGCAGCCAGTTCTTGGGCCGTAGTTTGCAGCTCTTCATTTGATTTACTCAGGAGCTCCTTTGTAGACTTTAGCTCTCCAGTTAAGACTTCCACATCTTGTTTTGCTTCATCAATATTTGTCTGTAATGATTCTCTAGTTTTGCTAAGCTCAGCCTCAACCTTAGAGACCTCTTCTTCAAGCTTCAAGCACAAGTTTCCTGACTGCTGCAATTCTTTTGCTAGATCAGAAGCTTCATCTCTTGATTTTTCCAAAGTATCCTGCATGATTTTGAGTTGCTCTTCCAGATTTTTCACATTATTCGATTCTTTGTTCAGCATTCCTTTTAACTCGTTTTTTTCCCAAGTCAAATCAGATATCGACACTTTGTTTTTGTTCACTTCATCCAGAGAAAACTCAAGTTGTTCCTCAAGCTGGTGAATTTTTTCCTCATTTTCTCCCAAAAGCTTAGAATCTGAAGTGGACTTCTTTTCCGTGGACAACTTAAAGTCGTTATACTCTTTTAGAACAGCATCAAGCCTCTTGGTGGACTCATCTTTCTCAGCAAACAAAGAAGCTAACTCTGCTTTCAGTTTATGCACCGTGTCATTCTTCAACACCAGCTCCTCTTCATTTTTCAGGAGTAAATCTTTCAATTCTTTGATCTCTGAATTCAAACTAGTTAGCTTATCCTGGGATTGCTGATATACATAGCTCAGTTGATTGAGCTCTCTTTCTTTATCGGCAAGTTCAGACTTTAGCACTTGAAGATTATACTCTTTATCCTTGATCTCAGAAGAAAGCAAGTTAAGCCTTTCTTGCAAGACCACTATAGAATCTAGCTTCTCCTTAAGTTGTTCTTGCAGTTCTGTTTTCTCATCCCCAGCCTCACGAAGGCTGACTTCAAGATCATCTACTTGGACATTTAGTTTTTGTACTAATTTTTTCTCTTTCTGCAACTCCTGTCCAAGGGTTGTTATCATATCAGTTGCAAGCTTCAATTGATTGACTAAAGACCGCTGCTCCTGATTTGCTTTTGCAAGTGCCTTATTTCGAACTTCTTTCTCATTCAATAGCTCCATCTCAATTTTTTTCTCCAGAGATGTAATAGCAGCCTCTTTTTCCTTCAGTTCAGTATTCATCTACGCACACAAGAACACAACAGATTATTCAGCAAAGAAACCAATGAAACTCTAATTTACATAGATCATACAATATGCGGATGCATTTCATTATACTAATTTCTGTCATAAATAAGAATATCATTTATGTAAAGCAAAGGTGTGCCTAATTCACACTCATTAACTTTCTAGCCGATGAAAGTGCACGTACTCTCCATTTGAAGTCCTAAAAGACGATGAAGGGGAAGGGGTGCATGATGAACTAGAGCTGTCTCATCCATCTCTATTCCTTTATCTTTTGGAAAATAATGAGGCATTCTCAATTGAAGAACTTAGAGGGAAATAAACTCAGCTTGATATGCATTTATTTAGAGCTCAAATGCATCCATATAACAAAAGCATGCACCCAAAATAACATTGACGCTCCATTGAGGTTGCTTACAAATTCTATTGTCGCATCTGAAGCAGCCTTCTCCTTCTTGGTCAATGCATAGAGAGCAGCAAGCACTCCCGTCCCCAAAAACCCAAGTGCATTGAGAAGCGAAAAGAACAAGTTTTGACATGCACTTCCCTGAACAGATTGCTGCACAAATAAAAGTGCACTTAGCACAGATGATAATATTAGAACTGGTGTACAAACACAAGAATCAAAGAACCACAAACCAGTGGTTAAATAATCCTCGACATATTATATTCAGCAAAGATGCAAACCTTTGCTTTTTGTTTCAGCTCTTGTGCCATTAATCCAGTACTTTCTGAAAACAGAAAAGGCAGAGTTATCAGTAAGAGCTTACAAAAGAAACTTAACTGCCTGTTAATTGTTCATGCCCATTTCTCATTGGTTCTTTTAATTGTTCTTTAACATTTAGATGATAATCATTGCAATATCACCTCAAGACCCTCGCCCCCGCCCCCCCAAGAAAAAAGAACCAAAAAAGGATAAAGAACATTCTTGTATATTACTAACATAGATTAAACTGAAGTAATCACATGCAGGCAGGCAGGATAAAACATTCCAAAATAGTGAAACACATGACATAATTATGTTCATCCCCTATAAATCAATGATATCATCATTTATTACCCATAGTACTTAGGAAAAGCAAACATAAACACAACCAATAAACACTTTATCATCAGTACCAAATCAAGAACGACAAAACCCAGTCGCCATTGAAAAAAAAAGAGAGGAAACACTTGAAAATACAAGAAAAACAACAAAAGGCCAGCCAACCTGGGTTCAGGCCTTCAATCGCCTTTGCCGTCATCTTAAGAAGCGGAATTACTGCAAAGCCCATCAAAAGAATCACTCTCCTCGCGCAAGAATTGATGTCTTTTGGATTTTCTTGCTTCAGACAAGCCATCGCGGTTATGTTCCTTCTCTGGGTCGGTGCATTTCTCAAAAATAGAGGCTGGAAGGAACATTGTGAAGAGGATGTCGGGAAGAAGGGACGGCGGAATGGAGAGTGGAGATAGCAAGAATTCTGTATCACAAAGCCCATTGCTTCTTTCTCTTGATTTTTGAGGGATCATCAAAGTTCTTTGCCCTCATAGGCCATAGCGCCGTCAAGTGCTTTACTGAGATCACCTGCAACAAGGCCTTTTATTAAGGAAAATATTTTTGTATCTATATAAATGTTTTTTTTTTCTAATTTTTTAAAAATATAATATAAAGATACCTCATAAAATACAAGGAAGAAAATAATGTTATACGCGATAGGTTTAAATTTTTAATTTTTTTTAGTGTTTCGATCTTATTCATATATGTTTTTGCTAAAAATATAATTGTGAAGAATATTATTCATATGGATAATGTGTAGGTCACAATCATTTAGTAATATTTATTCTTTATTTATCTCTAAACTCCTACTTATGAGGCGGATAAGTTGATTTTGTTGTTTTTCTCGTGCTGAAATTTTTCTAAATTTATTTTTAAAATTTTTTTTGTATGAAGAGTTTCTATGTTAATTATAATTATTTTATATTTTACTCACTCCTTTGACCATAGCTTACTTTTATCATATTTTGATTTATATCAACACCTCTACTAAAACTTTATATTAAGTGTATTCGTTACATATTTTGAGCATTTGTTAATAATTAAATATTTCTATTGCAATTTAATTCGAAAAAAATATTTTTTATTAGTTACATAATGTCTTTTCAGTTAATCATTTCAACAATTTTCTAACATAATCAAATGATAAATGGTTGATAATTCCAAGCTTAATATATGTGTTTAATGAAAGTCAATTCATTGTAACATCTAAATCATTGGATTCTGCTAAGCTACTCTCAACTTTAATATTCAATCTCATTGTTTTGGTTTAAATCATAAATAAATGATATAGGCACATAAATGAGAAGATAAAAGGCATAGTTATAGTTGAAATAAGAAATTAAATAATACTTTATATCTTTCTAAATTATTTTGGTCCAAATTATTTTCATCTCAATTAGGATTTTGCCTAATTAATCTATATCATTATATATATGAAAGAAATAAAATTATCTTTTAATTTTGTGGGGGTACTGTAATGCCTTAAAAATTCCGTTCGTATTTAATTAAATATTTTATCCGATGTTTATTTTAGTTTTTCTTAATTTTAATTATTGTTGTATTAGTTAGAAGATGTCAAATATATATGTATATATATATATATATATATTTAGGACTAGATTTATCTGTTGGTTAAATAATGAGAATTACTACTAAAGGTCATAAATATTTATACATATAAATATATATATATATATTTGATATTGCAATTTTTAAGAAAATAAGTAATTATTAGATAACCTCCCTCTTTTATATATATGAAATATATAATATTTCTAAAAACAAGAAAATCCTAATCTCATAAGATAAAAGAAAAGGAAAATGGTAGAAGAGAAAAGGAAAGGAAGAAAGAAAAAGGGAGGCCGACGAGAAGGAGTGGAGCCAACTGGCAATTTACTATAGAAACTTTTCAAGGTAATTTCTGATTAATTAACATCTATTCATTTAATTTCAGCCGTCAATTTTGATCAGATGAAACCAATTTGGATTGAATTGTGTTTTTCCTTTCCGAATTATTGTTTTTTTTTTTTTCCTTGGCAATTGGTTGTAAATTTTGATCACCTTTGGCCAAATTTGAATCTCCAAATAGTGAATTCCGGCCACAATTATTGAGGGTTAGAATACAATAGCCACAATTATTGAGGGTTAGAATTGTTAATGAGTATTAGATTAACTCGCCATGTATTCCCACGGATCTATTTTATTGTATGGAAGCAAATTGGTGATAGACCTCTTGAGTAGGAATTACCTGTAATTGCCTACTACCACGGAATTGCCGTGAGGTTAGTGACCCACAAAGAGTTGGATTTAGTTTGATGATTGATAGTGAATTTGATATGTTGCTAATCATATACATGGTACATACGTATATACACACACCTATATATATGTATTTTAGTAAGAATTTTAGGATTTATTTATTACTGAATTTTAGAATTTATCTAGGTTAATTACTTGCTTATAATTTTTGAATTTTGAAAGGACTTTAAATGAGAAAAAATACGTGTAGTAAAATTATTTAGTATCAAATAGGATTGTTAGATTTTAAGATACTACAAGCTTATAATACCCACAAGGCTAGTCCTAATAAGTTTTGTCATGTTAATTAGTTAAATCGGTGATTGATGTATTTGATAAATGAATCAGGTGACTTAGTTGTTGGTTTGATTGATTCTAATATAGGAAATTGACGTCTAGGATTGATCTCAATGGTGAGTGATAGGATTGATCTCAATGCTGAGTGTCTAAACCTATAAACACTATATATTAGTATGTTTCAAAACTCAGAAGGATATATACTATTATATAATTTTCCTCGTGACTTGTTTTCAACTTACACTGCACTATAATTGTATTTCACTGCGCACAAAAATGACTTATTTTGTTTCACGACACAAGAAAACTTGTATTTTATGATTTTTAATACTTTTAGATTAGCAATTAAATTTAATGATCAACTGATTACTGTAATTCTAACACAAGACCCATTGAGTCTAGTTTATTGAACTTATATTTTTAATGTGTATACTAATATATACTAAAAATATTATTTGGCATACGACAACAACAAAAAATACATTTTCTATATTTAATTTAATTGAATTATTAATTTTAAACTTTTTGCTAATTAAATTAACTATTTTATTAATAGAATAGTTAAACTTTATTAATATAATTAACAGTTAAATTTTTTGCTAATTAAATTAATATAATTAAAAAAACAGTTGATAAAAACAGTTTAGAAGCAAAAACTTTTTCTATATTTGATTTTATAAAAACAGTTAATTTCTATACTAATAAACTTTATTCATTAGCAAATTTAATTTTATTAACTGTTTTTATAAAAATTATTTATTACACTATTAGTTATATTAATGAAAAATGTTCAACCGTTGCTATTCTATTCCAATTTTTAAAAAAATTGCTATCCCAATATATTAACTTTATTAATTTTATTAATTTAGTTTAATTTTGAATGAAGAAAATTATTTAGTTGCTACTGTTCATTTACATATTTGTAATTTTTATGAATAAATAGTTTATCATAAATATAAATTTGATTTTGGTATAAATAATTTTTAAGTTTATAGATTAAGTTTAAATATAAAGTAATGGATAATTTTTGGGTATGAATATATGGGTAATTTATAAGTATAGACCATGTCCATACCCATTATCTTTAGTAAGTATGAGTAGGGATATGAGTACCAGCATGGCATGGGTATGATATTTTGAACTTGGGTAAGATAACACCCTACCCATTTACAGGCCTAAGCACATATAAATATATTTTTTCATTTCGATAGCTTTTTGTAGTATTGATAGTACTTCTTTTTGTTAGGAATGGCAATGGGGTAAAGCAAAACCTGAACCCGAGCTCAACCCGTCCCGAATGGGATGGATTTAGGGCAACATAACGGGGTGTGGGATGGAATTTTCCTAACCTGAATTATTTGGGCTAGGGTATGGGACTTATCCACCTCGCCACCCTGCCCCTTAATAAATAATTAAATATTATAATATAATAAATATATTATATATAATTTATTTAATATTTTTCTAATTAAAAATATTATCCAAAACAAAAATAATAGGGTTCGATTTCCACTAATTTTTCTTTCATTCCTACCCACCGTTCACTTCTCTTCTCTACAGCCGACTGCCCAACTTTTCAGCCTTCACTCAACGAGTAGTGGACGTAAAAATTTTGAGTTTTTTTTGTTTTTTCAGTTTACTATCACAAAACTCAATGTATAAAAAGTTGAATCTTGTACTCATTATTACTTCAACTCTATTCTTATATCATATTTTGCTTTTGGAATCTTATTTTGTTTGCATAAATTTTTTATTTTTTTATTTGAAATTTGAATTTTTATTGCTATCAAGTAGTTTTGATTTGATACTTTTATTGATTGATTTCATTTTTCCTAATTCTTTCAAGTTGACGGGTTAAACCCGTCAACCCGACTGAACGAGGTAGGGTGGGGCGGGATTTGGGGCGAGCCTAACCCACCCCAATGGCATCCCTACTTTTTGTTAGCATTTTGAGAACATCATCTTGAACCATCAACCATTTGTAGATTGAGTATGTGGAAATTCCAAAATGTAGTTTTTAAAATTGTGAACTACTTCCAAAATTGGGTATTTATGAGTTGTACATGTATACTCCAACAGTTTTCTAACATAATTTTATTACATAAAGCTAGTAGTTCCATGCTTAATGTATGTGGTTGATGGAAGAAAATTCGGTTCTACTAAACTACTCCCCAGTCTAATATTTTATCCACGACTTTGATTTGAATCCCAAACAAATGATGTAAGCATGCATTAAGAAGACAAGAGGTATCATTTGATTAAGAGGACTTTGGGCATAGTCCAACTATTGATTTGCCTTTTGGAGGCATCAAATTTGGCAAAGTCATGTTAGTTTTGACAAGGGACTTTGTTAAATTTCTAGTGTTGAAAATAATACGTGCTACCTTTGATGGCCTACTATCAAAAATCAATAGTTGTAACTTTTTTACTATAGTGTTGTTTAATGAATGCTGTGGCAAATAAGATTTATTGGACCTACAAATAGATGAAGTAGCAATGAGAAATTATTATAAAATCTCCAAAAATATAAGATACTTTTTATGGTTGTGATGAAACAACAATATCAATTATAAGTAAGCTATATCAAATTATTTCATCTTATTCAAAATTTTCCCCAATTTAATTCATGTTATTGTTTGTAACATCAGAACTCAAAATCACTTGTATTGAAATTAATGTAAATAAATAAAAGAAATTGAAGTCCAAAACAAATAATGACGCTAATGAAATAAGAATCTAATGTAAATAGACCATATAAAGGTGGGTGGAATGATATGAATTAAAATGTAAAAATTCGTGCATAAATTGATTTGATGAAAAAATAAGACTTAGGGCAATCGATATATAGTTGTTAAAAGAATCAAATGTTGTGTGTAAGAAATTTTGTTCGTAGAAAAACATAACTTTCTTTGTTTTTTAAAAGAATATTATAAATAATAAATTTTTTATCATTTCAACAAATCAATATTTTTTATTCTCAAATTAAATAAATTAAAGTATAAAATACACATAATGCACTTAAATTGCACAAAAGAGCCCATTCAAGCTCGAACACGAGATCTTCCATATAGTAGGGGAGACTAATGCCAATGAACTACATCCCACGCAACAACTTTTTATGCTTTAAGCAGATTTGTGTAGGAATTTTAAAAGGGAAAAAGAAGGAAAAGGCTAAAGTTTTGTTTATGAGCAAGAGGACAATTCACAAGCTTCGCTGCTCAAAAAGGTGGTTAAATCAAGACATTTTACATATTTAAACATTTTCTAAACCAAATTAGATATGCAAGAGCCCACATTTAAAAATTAAAAAAAAAAAAAAGAAATCAAGTGACAATAAAATGATGCAAGATTCAAACCCATATATGTATTTCTTGACAATAAATTTTATTGATTGCACGCATTAAAAAAAATAAAATAAAATAACTCAATCAACTTAAATATATTAAAATGGATTAGAGACTCTTAGAAAAAGAATGGATTAATCAATGGGGAAATTAATATATATGAAAGGGGCCATGGGAAATAGATTGATTGTGTGCACAAGAACTCCATGAAAGAGAATTTGAGTGACAGTTGTGTTCCATTAAATGCTTTTAGTTCTAAAATTAATTCACTCAAGCAAGTTTTTTTTATTTCTTTTAATTTTTTCAACAATTATCTCTATTTTCATCAAATTGTGCAGAAGGGGCCCTTTTATACATGGTAGGGAATTGTTGCATCATTAATATTTTTGAAAATAAAAAATATTAAAGAAATATTTTGTGAGGTACCCTTTTTTAAATAGAAAATGATCATAAACATTGTAACATTTGAAACCACAGTGATTCTTTTATAGTGAAAGAAAGGGACATTCAAGTAATTACTGCAAGATATTCTTAACTTAATATTTTTTTAATCTACGTATTTTATTCAAAAAATGTTTCATAGGTGTAATTTAGTTCTAATCGCTTGAGTATCATATCATAATGACGCGAGAATTATTTAAATTGTTTCATATTGTGAAGTTCAATTTGAATTATACTCCATCTCAAAATATTTTATGTTGGGTTGAATTAATTTATAAAAGTGAAGGACAAACAAGGGAGGGTGGGTGTGTCTAAGGAAAACAAAAAAATTAGAGAAAACAATCTACAACTCAAAATAGCTATCACAATTGCTAAATAAAACGCACAAGTTTTTCACAAACCAACAGGCAAATGATTACACGCACATCAGCTACAATCAATACTGAAAATGGTGTTTCCATTCATGCTCGAGATGGGGCTATGCTCAATGTTCTTTTCCATAGCCTTCATCATCTTCTTATACCAATAGTGAGTCACACTTGCTTTATAACGACACTCGGGGCAGCAAAATAGATTGTCCCTGCACAACAATTATGCAAAAAGACTCAAGAAGTTAAAACACTAGCTATATAGAAGTCAATAAAATACATCTTTTGAGGTTTGCGAACCTGTACATGTAAATATTCTTTCGTTTCGAAAGCTTTCTGTGGCACTGGAAGCACTTCTTCTTGGTAACATCTTGAGGGTGTTGTCTTGAATCAGTTATGGGTTGAGTATGAGGGAACTCCAAAATGCAGTCTTCAAAACTGTGAACTACTTTGAAGACTGGGTATTTATGAGTTGTGCATGTATACTCTGGCAGTTTTCTGACATAATCTAATGGCATAAAGCCGGTAGTTCCATGCTTAATACAATTGGTTAACGGAAGTAAATTCATTTTGACATCCAAGGTTTTAGGTTCTGCCGAACTACTTCCAACTCTAATTTTTGGTCCACGACTTTGGTTTGAACCACAAACAAATGATGTGGGCATGTACTCAGAAGATAGGAGGCATGGTTTAATGAAGGGGCTCGGGCCTACTCCAACTATTGATTTGCCTTTGGAGGCATCAAACTTTGAGAAAATCACATTAGTTTTGACAAAGCTCTTTGTTAAATTTCTAGTGTTGAAAACAATACGAGCTCCCTTCAATGCATCGCCATCAAAAATTAACAATCCTACCTTTTCTTTGAGAGCATTGTTGAATGAATATTGTGACCAAGAGGAGTCATTGGACCTACAAATCGAAGATGAAGAAGCAATGAGAAATTACTATAAAATTTACACAGACATAAGGTGTTCGTTTTATTATGGTAAGAATAAATGAAATAATAATTTGAATTATATGTAAGATATATCAAATTAGTTTCATCTTAATTGGGATTTTGTCCAATTAAATTTATGTCACTGTTTATAACATCAGAACTTGAAATCATTTATATGAAAATTTGAAATTAATGTTAAATAAATAAAGAAAAGCCCCAAAACAAACAACAACGCAAATGAGATAAGAATCTATGCAAATAAACAAAACAACCATATGAAGATGCGTGGAACAATATACATCAAACGCAATAAAATTGTGGATAAATTGATTTGATGAAAAAATAAGACCCATGCAATGGATATATAATTCTTTCACAAAAAAATAATCAAATGTTGTGTGTAAGAAATTGAATTTGCAGAAAAACATAAGAACTCTTCATGCCCGAAGCTGATTTATATAAAGAATTCTTGAGAAAAATGAAAATGAACTTAAATTTTGTTTTTGAATAAAAGGACAATTCACAAGCTTAGTTGTCCAAAAAGGTGCTTAAATCAAAACATTTGACATCTTTAAAAACTTTAAAAGCCACATATATATTTCTTGGAAATAAATTTTTAAAGATTGCATAAGTGGATTTATTCCTTACTAAATCCTACTTGAGATGCTTCAACAACATTAATTTACTCAAAAAGTTTCACAAGAGTAATTCTCCAATGCATGCATGCCCAAGAGTTACTCAATTTAAAAATTTTGAAGTTGGGAAAAGTAGTTCTTCCTTAATAAATTCAAACAAATTTGAAATTAACCTTAATTTTACTTAAATTGAAAAAAAGAATGCAAGAATTGAGACTCAAAAGAAAATTAAAAAAGAACACCTAAATTGATGAGAAATCTAAGGGGGCCATGGGAAGTACCTGGATTGTTTGTATGAGAACTCCATGAAGAGAACTTGACTGAGAGTTATCACTCTAAAAATGCTTATATTGCTTGAATTAATCTCTCTATACTCATCAAATTGTGCAGAAGGAGCACCTTTTATAGCAGGAAATTGTTGCATCATTAGTATTTTTAAAAAATAAAAAAAATACGGAAAAAAACAAAGGAATCTTTTTGTGGGGTACCCTTTTTTGAATCGAAACTGACTATAAACACTGCAACAGTTAAATACACGATGATTTTTTTTTGTAGTGAAGCTAATGAACAGTCGCATGGTTAGTGTGAAATGGTCGATACAGATAAATTATAATGATGACGTTTACCAATTAAAAGGAATATTTGACTGGTTTTTAGGTGAGATGATTTTGTGGAACAACTGACCATAAACGTTTCTGCATTGAATTTGACTGTTATAGTTTTTTGTTTATATGCATGGAGTTGATGGAAGCACAAAAAGAATGGAGTGAGGAGATTGAGTATACAGGTCATTTGAATGGGTGCTGATCTGGCTAAGGGAATGGTATGGCTTTGGTAAATTGAGCCATAATAAATATAGATGCTCCACAATATAATGTGCTGAAGTTATTGAAGTATTGTCACAACAGCATAGAAAGTTAATGAGATGTATAGAAATTCAAGAAATTGAACATTATAAATGGGCTGTATGCATATAGTGAAGAGAAACATCAATGGAAATTTTAATGGAACTTCTTTTTGTTGTAGAATTTGTATTGTAATTGGAGAAATTTAATTTCTTTAGAGTGAAAAATAAATTTGTTACATAAGCAATTGTGATAATAAGCGACATAAGTTGTAGTTAGTAAGTTTATGTCAGTGACTATTTGATGCGCGTCTTTTTAGATATTTCTAGTAAATTCGTAGACGACAAATTTAAACTTTATATAAATCACAAGATGATCTTGAATATGTATTAAAAATTAACGGTTTGTAATCAACCATTAAGATTTGAAACGAATTATTTGATTTTGGATAACGTATTAACAACTAACAACCTGTAACGACTAACGACTAACAGCCACAAGAATCCTAGAGCAATTACTTAATTTAATTGCATTTACTTAAGTGTTCAATAAATATTACTAAAGCGGTTATTCTTATTAACGGCCAACAATCTAAAACTAATCTAAACATTGTGTAACGAATTGTAACATAATTTTGGATGCATATCAACGGCTAACGGCTAATTGTATATCATCGTTGAACAGCTCATAATGAATATAGCAATAATTATTATAGCAAATATATATAATTATTTTCTTGTGGGCATGCTCATACATGATAATATCAATCTAAAGATTAGAAATGCACGACAACAATAAAAATGCCATAACCAACAATCAACATAACCATGCAACAATCTATATTTTTTTTTCATCAAAAAAAAAATCTATATTTCTTTTTAACTTTTCTACTCTTTTTCTTACGGGGGCAAAAGAGGAAAAAGAAAGCAACATACATGATACATACACACACACACATACATATATATATATGTATTCGTGTTTATATACACCAATGTGGGGTAGGGGGCCGGGGTGGGCGGGTGGGGGGGGGTTGCTTTACCCCTTTGGGCCGAAAGTCTTGTGGGCCCAAAGTTGGGTGGGATGCCGCCAGAGTTAGTGAGCGCATCCCCAGCGCATTTTAGTAACTGCCACTTCACATTCACATCATCGTCCATTCTACCCTCCAAAAGATGCGTCTTTTTCCACTTTCTCCACTCCCCAACAGAACAAAACCTTGTAATTTCCCAAATTTCCAACAATTCATGTCATTTCACGTGAAATGCTGTACTGTTTGCGTGGGAATTTACCTTTCTGAGCTTCAAATTGCATTATTCATGAATCTGGGTAATTGTGCCTTATTTACCGGGAAGCTTGAATCTTGAAGAAACTCCAATTGAGTTCTTTGAGGTGAGATTTCTGATGGGTTTTTCATTTGTTGGAATTTAATTATGCGGGATTAGAAAAAGATTCGATTTCTAATTTGGATCATGCGGTACTTTCTCTTAATTTTCTTCTTCATGATCTCCTGTTCTATAAATAATGAAAGTTTCCTTTTTTTCTTCAATAATATAATTATGGTTCGGGTTTTTCTGGGAAATGATCTTTGTAGCTGTTGATCGTAAAAATACTGATTTTTTTTTTAATTCTAATAATAGGTGCTGTTGGATAAAGTTGCATAATTTGGGTTAAAAATAACTCATCTGAACATATATTTGGCTGTCGTGCTGTTAGTACTAATGATCTGAATATTTTTTAGGTATCTAGATGCTTCGAGAAAAAATCTTGTGCTCTTGATGATGATGGAAGGCAGGATCTTTGCTTGGATGTGGGTGTGAAATGTTGTTAATGAGGAAACTGATCTTGAGGGAAAACTAAAAAGTAGATATTTTTTGGTTTTATTGGTCTTTGAGAAAGATGGATGATGAGGATGATAAGAGGTATTCCAACTCTTATGGCATAAATGGCCAAAAGCTTCCTGTTGAAAATGCGGGTTATCCTCAGAATGTTGGGAATTCATATGTAGAGGATGAGGATAATGAAGTTGACGAGGGGGGTATAGACAATGAAGAAGATGATGATGATGACAATGACGATGATGATGATGATGATGATGATGGAGGAACTGGTGTTCAGAGGATAGGTAAAGATGATTATGAATATGGTGATGAGGATTATGGGGACGATGAAGACTTTGGTGATTCACAGAGGCACCCAAAGAAAAGGAAGCTAAAAACCCTGTTGTCAAGTTATGAGTTTGCGCCTCGAGTACCAGCCGTCCCATCATCTGCTTCAGCTTCAGTTCCAAAGCCATCATATGGCGGACGAAATCCACTCACAGATTGGACTGAGCACGAAACTTTCATCCTACTCGATGCTTGGGGCGACCGATTTCTCAAACAAGGGAGGAAGAGTCTCCGATCTGAAGAGTGGCAAGAAGTTGCAGAGAAGGTATCCCAGGAGTCAAAAATTGAGAGAACAGATACTCAGTGTCGAAACCGTTTGGATACACTGAAGAAAAAGTACAAAAAGGAGAAGATGAAGTTGGGAGATACTGGGAATTTGGCCAGTAAATGGATATATTTTGATAAGATGGATGCTCTTCTGTCATCACTCCCACAGCAATCAGGCCTTTCGTGTGGAATCGACTCAGGAGAGTATGTATTCATGAATCCTAAAGTTTATCTGAATCGCTCGAATGGATTGGATGAGATGAGAGATAGTCCAGGAAATTCAGAATCCGCCGGGGGTGGGGAAGATGAATCCGAGGGCCTTCCACCCCAAAGGACAAGAAATAGACAAATAAAGGGTGGTCCAGCTTCTTTTAAATTACTTGCTGATTCTATTCAAAAATTTAGCGAGATATACCAGAAGATTGAGAATAATAAGAGACAGCAAATGGTAGAGCTAGAAAAAATGCGTATGGACTTTCATAGGGATTTGGAATTTCAGAAGAGGCAGATTCTAGAGAGAGCTCAAGCTGAGATTCGGAAGATCCGTCAAGGAGACGATGATGATAATGATGTATCTGCTGAGAATGTTAGTGGTTAATTAATGTAGTAGCTTTATCTATTCATCTTTCTAGTGTTGTCTGAAGATGAACTGCATGCCATTGTTGTATTATAGTGCCCTTCTGGATTTGCTAGACTATAAAACTGGGTGTGATACTAGTATGTTGAAGATATTAGTTTTTATTGTGATGAAAAGAGTTCTTCAATCTTAAATGTTTCTGCTTCTTGTTCTCATCAGCATTTTGTACCTTAGTTTCATTATGAAGTTGTTATCAGTTGGTACGGTTGAATATGGACAGCTGTGAGATTATCACATCAATTGTCACAGCCATTAGGTTCATGATGTAATTTGAATTTGTATTATTTATGGCTTGTGACAATTCAGTGCCATAAATTGAACACATATTTTAAGTATCATCTGAATATATCATACAACTCTTAGAATCTATCTCTCAGGTAGATAGATAGATGATTTCTACTGCTCTTTGTCCTGCGTGCTCCAATTAGCCACTTAACCCAGGCAGCGGCTAGAAAGCACATATCCATCCCTCTTGTGGTGCTCGTGACAACACTTGGATTCAGCTTGAACCCAAGATGCTATTTGCATTCAAAAAGTGACGTGTCGGCATCCTGTTCTAACTAAGAATTCTTGGGGTTCCGGCATCCTGTTCTAACTAAGAATTCTTGGGGTTCCGGAGATTTCAACTACAACAGAATCAAGAACAGAGAGCTTTCTTCCTTTTTCTCTATTTGACTCTTTGGTATTAAGAACACTAACTCCTAATTTTAAGAATGAGTGATTCCCTCTCATCTCTGATCCTTGCTGCCTAATCTAAGAACGGACAATTAATCTCAGATCAACCCTCTAAAATACAAAAATTTCCCAGCGGCAAAAGAAACTGGAAGCAATGCCAGATCGAAGTGGTAATATGTGTGTGCGAATCAACATTGGCAAAACAATTGAAAAACATTACATGCGCCGTTGCCGGGGATCGAACCCGGGTCACCCGCGTGACAGGCGGGAATACTCACCACTATACTACAACGACCTGTTTGATCAGGAGCTGAACTTTTCTGATTAAATCACATATAAATCAAGGAGAGAGATACCTAAATTCTAGACTTAGTTTCCGAGGTGCGAACAAGTTTGATTAGGTTTCTGGAAGGCTACACCAATATTACCTACCATTATAAAAATACTCTAAACAAGAGTCAAGAAATTAGTACCAAATAGATGTTGGTTGGTCCATTTCTCTTTTTATAAGTAAGTCCAATTTTACATGTTAATCTTAAAATAAAATTTTTGAATTTTTTTAGTACAATCATATGAGTTTTACATACAAAATATAAAGTTCGAAGTTTGAATTTAACAGATTCTGAATATATATATGTGTATAAATAAATAACTTAAACGAAACTTGGTTAGGATTATTGGATTCTATAGTAAAAATTATTGATGGTTAAATTAATATGGGTCAAAAAATTAAAATAGAATACGACAAATCAATAGAAATTATATCTTCAGAATTATGTAAGTGGAAGTTTTTACATGGGTGTTAAGGTGAACTTGTTCATTCATGCCTAAATACTATTATGGATGAGACTATTTGTCTTTAATCAATTATTGAAATAACAAATTATAATTAGGTTTAACTTCAAAGCTAACCACCTCAAACAAAAATGCACATATCCTAAAATATGAAGAGATTACCTTTGAACTGGACCATTCCTGCTTTTCCCATATCACATAAGAATTAAAATTTCAAATATGATCATCCAACTAAAGCAAAGATAATATAAGAGAATTTCTTCTTCCTTTTTTTCTTTTTGTAAAAAAGGATGAAAAAAAGGACAGTCTAATACAGAAAATTTTATTGGAACTATTTTATGATAAATTTTGGTAAAAATATGATTTGTTAAAATTTCCCGAAGGCAGGTTCCAATAACAAAGAATTAATAACCAAGAGGCTGCAATTAGATGTCTAGGTCCCGTAGCTCAGTTGGTTAGAGCGTTGGTCTTATGAGCCGAAGGTCGCGGGTTCGAGCCCCGCCGGGACCACTTTTTTGGCCAATCTATTAATTAAAGCGCTCTCTGCTGTTTTGGCCAATCTGTTATTGTTTGATAGCTTTATATATTTAAAATAATTAAATTATTTTCAATTCTCTATTTACTGATTATTTTGTTGGTTAGCTAAAAATTAATTTCTTAGTTAAATTAAATTAACCAAAAATAATTATTAAAAGTCAAAAAGTTATGATAAATTAGTTAAATTGCGAGACAAATATTAATTTGTTTAGAAAATGTGTAATCTATACTTTATGCTGTATGAATAATTAGATTAATTGCAGTAAAGATATGAGAAACTAAGAATTTGTTATAAAACAAAACAAGGGGATGATTTCTTTTTCCCATATTATTATTATAACCATATCTATCTGCTTAAAAAAAATAAAGGAAAATAAACACCCTGCCTTGGCACCTTAAGTCTAATAAATTTTTAACCCTCTATTTTAATTCATGTTTTATTCTACATTCCAACTTCACGAGGCCAAAGTGATCACAGTAAAATCTCTTGAAATACAAGAAATCTATACCTATGGCTAGTAAAAATATATGGAGCCTTCAGAACAAGAACAAGGCTTCAAATCCCAACCATGAACATGCTCACGTTTCCAAATCCGATGTTCAAATCTCTAGTATTGCCATCATAGTGCTGAAACGGAAACTCAAACCACCAAGATTTGCTGGAGAAATGGATATCAGCAGAACTAGCATAGGATTGAAGTTTCATATTAGAAAAACGGCGACTCAATCTCCTCCGTCAACCTTAAAACACCAAGATTTGCTGGTGATATGCATATCAGCAGAGCCTGTGTGGGATTGAAGTTTCAGATCAGAAAAGGGGAGAGAGAATCTCTCCATCAATGTCACAATCTCAGGATCAAAAGACTTTAATAACAGCAATAACAACAGAGCATCGAAAGGTATAAGATGAAAATTGGCAGCAAAGAACCTTCAGTTAGGAGAATTTCTAGGAAAAATGGCCCCATATGCTTGACTAGATATGCATCAAAACATATCAAAGCTCAATTCTTGAAGATATAGAGAACAAGAACAATAACAATTTCAAGCTGCGCCTTGATTCCTCAATTGGCGTGCAATTCCAGTATCCCCTACTGTTGATCCCCATTACTGCCCAGCCTGTGTCCACATCATTAAACCCCATAAAGAAACACATAAATCAGTTTATCCTTTTCCTTAGCACCACATGGCATTCTAAAGAAGGGAGAGATTACAAGATATTTCATAATAATCCAGAACCTGATTTTGATTAAATTTTTACACGTCGTTTTCTATATTGTTTTCTGCAGAAACCCTGAAAAGATTCACGTTTGTTTTTTTGAATTTCCAGCTAAAAGCATTGAATATGACAAGAATTTCCAGGTTTTCACTAAAAAAACTTACGCCGAAATGCCCCATTGGTCTTGTAAAATATAGGTAATACAATAAATAGTTATTAACCACTACTACTAATGTTCCAAAAACAAAAGGAAACCAAGACAGATAAAACGGACATCAGACATACCATTTGTTGTTCATGAAGCTGAAAGTTTACAATCTTCATCAACTTTACCAACAGCCTCAAGTATTGATGAGTAAGTTATGAGATCATATTCAAAACCATTCAAGTGCATCTCTTTCATTAGCTTCGCAGCCTCTTCGAACATACCAGCTCGGCTGAGACAACCTAGGAGGGTGTTGTAAGAGACAGCGTCTGGCTTCATTTTGGTACTTTTCATCTTTTTGAACATCTCCATTGCACTTTCAGGCCCACCTGTTCTGGACAAGCCATTCAAAATAATATTGTATGAGTTAAGGTCGGGAAGACAACCATGTACCTCCATAGTGCGAAGCAAGGACTGAGCCTCGTCTATCATGCTGGCTCTCACCATCCCTGACATGAGTGCATTATAAGCATAGACATCTGGACTGCAACCAAGTTGTTTCATCTCATTGAAAAGATCAACAGCCTCGCTCAAACGCCCACATTTCCCAAAATGCTTTATCATCACAGCATAAACACGAGCACTCGAGGATCCACAATTTTCTTTTAGTTCTTGAAATAACTCATGGGCAGCGTCATAGCGTTTTGCTTGGCCAAGACTGTTGATTAAGCTGCAGTAGGCAGCTGGACATGGAGGAAAACCCTTTTCATCCATCTCCTCAAGCATTAATAATGCTTTTTCTAAGCTATTCTTCTTGCAAAACCCGTCTATGAGAATTGAATAAGTGAAAGAGCTAGGACTAACGCCAGTAGTTTTCATTTTCTCATACCACGAGATGACCGCAGACAATGGGGCTTTGGATCCAAGCAGAGCTTTAATGATTGTGTTGTAAGTCACCACATTTGGCGTACAGCTCAAGGACTCCATTCCTTCAAAAAGCTTAATAGCATCAGCCAAGCGTCCAGCCCTTCCCAAGAAATTTATAACATTGTTTATAAGAACCACATCTGGCTTACAACCATCATTTAGCATGTTTAGAAATATCGAATAAGCTTCGTCAACCCTTCCAGCCGCACCAAGCCCCCTTATCATTTCCGTATATGTATATACAGTTGGTGTACAACCTGTGTCCTTCATCTCTTGCACTAATCCTAATGCATTTTCAACCTTACCTTGTTTAAAGTAAATACCTAATAAAGTAGTATATATTTTTGCAGTGGGATATAAACCATTCTCTTTCATTTCCTCAAACAGCCTTATTGCAGAATCATCACGGCCCAATTTCCCATATGCAGATATGAGAGCACTATATGTGACAGTGTCAGGGAAACAATTACCTTCACTACACATCTCATTGTATAGCTCATGAACTTTCTCATGATGACCCTCCTGCATTAGCATCAAGATGATGGAATTATATGTGCTAGCTGTTGGTTTGCACTTGCGATTTTTAATCTGGTAAAAGACTGAAAGCGCTTTGTTCACCATCTTTGCCCTGCCCAGAATTCTTACGATTTCAGACAGATCAGCCGGGCCAATGGCACATGAACTCTTGACCATTTCCTGGATCATCTTCCACATTCCACCAACCAGCCGTGCTTCCTCGAGGCAACGAATCAGAGCCATGTAGGTACTGGAATCATGCTCATAATTCCTTCTCTTCCCAGCCCACTTAAAGAACTGCAATTTCACATTGATCTCCACATCTACTTGCAAAACCTCACGAACCAATCTATGATCAACCTTTAATTTCAGAACCTCCAGGGCATTTTCCGCATCAGGACCCCACTTAAATATCTTCAAAATCCTTATAAACCTCTCATCAAGTGCCCTTGCAGAGCTATTCTTCCTTACAGTGAAATGGTTCCCAAAATTTGTTGTCTCATCTTTCAGACTTCCCAACTGAAACATTTGAACAATTTCATTTTCTGCACCAATAAAGTAGTCAACTTGTATCATTTCCTAGTCTCAGTCATATCAATACAGCACCTAGAATTTGCATAATGCGGAAATGGAGTAGACAACACTGTGTGAAAAAAATGTACCATCAACAATGCTGCACTACGATCATGACTACATCCAAGAATGAAAAAAATCATAGTAGCGAAAACAATCCTATACTTCATATACAAATTTAGATAACAAAATTTCACCTGTCTGCTTGACTCTCTCAAATAGACAAGAACAATTGGATATTCCTCGCCTCCAGCATATTGATTTGGCCACCATTTTCCCCTGAACCCTCATAGCTCAAATTAAAGATCCATTCTTGAAAGTCATAATGTGATTTTTACTACCTCATTAAATGCAAGCACCCTGAAGGAAAAATAAAAAAGCAAATCAGCCCACATAGTTAAAAGAAGAACCACTACAGACATCTAAATGATTATTTAGTTCCATATTTGTGGGTTTTGTTGTTTTTTTCCTATAGTTGAAATATCATAGACCCACAAATTAGAACAAATATCTTCCACGAATTTGTCCCAGAAAATTATTCATCACTACTTTTCTCTTCTGCTGTGGCCAGCATCAAGCCACCACCCCGATGAAGTTTTATAATGGAGAAAAAAAATCAAATTCTCGGAAAATTTAACTAAATAAAGCAAAAAAATCATGAAAATAATTTAACGAAAATGAACTAGAACGGAAACAAACATACCTCCGGGTTGTGGAATTTGAGAAGAACTGCGTACAGTAAAAGGGTTGGGCGGGGCGGGGGGCGTTGCAAGGTGGAAATTGTTGATTAATTAATAGGGTAAAATGCTCTTTGCCCCTCAAACTAACATGATATATCACTTAATCCACCTCAACTATTATCTATAGCACTTAACCCCTTGTGCAGTTAAAATTCACCATTTAACCCCCCATATCTTTTGAAATCTCCAAATGAAAGATGTTACAAACATTAAATGCTAAAAAAATTATTTTACCACAACAGAGTATAAAAAAACTCTGATATATATAGGAATTTCATAAAATATCGTTTTCAATCATACCTAATCTTCATACATTATAGTATTATAGTCGTCGATGGTGTATTTTTAATAGAAATAAGAAAATACCAATATTCTTGTAAAGCGTAATTTTGATGCAACTCTCATATTTCCAATGGTATCTTGAATAATGTAAGTATTAAACATTAAATATTTATTTTAGCATTATTTTATGCATTAATAAAAAATAATGCAAAATGTGCTCTCCTTCTAACTTTTATATACCTCGGCATATTATCTATTTTTACTAGTGACCGTGGGAAGTAACCTATTAATATTCTCACGCATAACTTGTTTGGGTGAAAATTCAATAGGGTCAAAAAATTATTAGTTTGCTTGCCTTATTTATTGTGCACAATAATATTAATGAGATATTTTGAACATTTTGAAAAATATTTATCACTTGAGTGCAAATATATTTTTCTTTCTAATATCCATACGTAATACAACCCTCAATTTAAAATTTTTGTCAAACGAATTGATAGTTGATCGAGTTAAATGCCTATGCAAATTAATTTGAAAGGGGGCGCAGCCACCTTGAAAGGTAAATATAACAATTTGAGGGGGCAAAACTTAAGCAATCAGCACAAAATAAAAATGAAATTAGAAGATGTGACACATATAGCTAGAAATACTTTTCGACAAGAATTTGCCACATGATTTTATTTTCAAACCTATTTTCATTAATTATACTATTTCAAAAATAAAAATCATCACTTTTTAAATATTTTCACCCTACATAATTTTTATTTTCATTTTCATTTTCAAAATACATTCTTTAATAATTTATATGTATTTTTTCAATAATTTATATATTTTCTCTCTGTAGTCCATTATTTCTATCTCTCACCACTTACAATTTATTAAAATTAACAAAATCATTACATTTCTAAACATTTCATCCAAATATATTTTCATTTCCATATCACATCACATAACTAATTCTCACCATTTTAAAAATAATGAAAATGAAAATAAGACCAAGCAGCCCCTTAAATAAAACCGTGTTCCAACGAATTCTCAAATATAAATTTGTACAGCATTCGAACTGATAATTTTGCAATAGCCTCACTACAGATTTGAGAAAAATATGCTCAAAAACTTCTCAGCACGAGGAAGAAGATAACTGCCGTATCCGAGACAAAGTCCAGTATCATTAACAATTAAGGCAAAATTCGCATACAGAATGGAGAAATGAAGGCAGACTCAAGTATACTCAACACACTCCCTTAAACCAGAGGGATGCGTGTGAGCAAGACTTCCTCCAGTTGCGGAGAATGGCGTTGTAGTTGACCAATATCTTACATACCATGTATCAAGAGTAGGATCATAGAGACCCACCTATTAAGAAAAGAGTCTTCGATGTGACGAAATATATGAAAACATCATCCAAACAATCCCATCATCAAATATTTCAAGGAAAGCATCGCCCATCAAGAAGGTTCCAAATTCCATGATTCCTAATCTTACAAAAGAACCCAAATAAGCGGCTATAAAGTATTGTTATAACAATTGGCTATTGAATTATCCAGAGGTTGGTCCACTTCCAGACTTGTCCGTTTCCATAGGCTCTGCAGAGGCAGGTGGCACTTCATTTCCAGATCCAGCAGGGTTGCTTGCATTAGCATTCTGGCCAGGACTAGCATTGTCTGCACCTTGAGAATGAGTTTCGGCTCCTTGGGCGGGTGCTGGTGATGATGGCTCTGGAGGAGTTGGCTTTGCAGGCTTTGGTTTTGTCATGAGCGGCCTGCAGAACCTGCAAAAGCATATTTTCATGTTACCATCACACGAAGGAACTAAAAGAGTATATTGCAGACCACTTAAAAGTAATGCGTGCCAAGCAACTAAATCTAATTATAACTTCCCTAGCACAGGACTTGGCCTGTAAAAAGATACAATATACCCCGACCCCAAACCCAAAATATCCAAACAATAAGATGTTACATTTTTTGGAGACCCTATGCAGGCCCATAGTGTCATTTTCAATGGGTTTGGGTTTGGGTTTGGGTTTGGGGTCTGGGTTGGAGTTGGTTGATGTATCTATCAAGCTTTGGTTGCATCCTCCAATGAAAAATTACATGTAACAACAGAAGATATTCAAAATTTGAAACTGAACTCCTCGGAAAAATTCCAGTTCACAACATGACAATTTCAAAATACCTGTCAACAGCTTCAGCCTTTTTCCTCACATCACCAGACAAAAGAACTGGGTTCGCATACTTTGGAAGTGTATCCTGGTGCTGCTTTTTCTCTCTTAGCCAAGCTTCAGCTTCCACACATTCATTCAAAACCTGCACAGCGGAAATGAAGAATGACTCGCAACCACTAAATCATACCCACCAATTAAGTATGTCAGTTGTCAGGAGGGATATACCTTCTGCTTCTCTTCCAAATCAATGTGATCAAACTTGGGGTCACTGGACATTGCTGCTTCCCTGTAACTGTTTATGCAATAAATAAATTGATCGATCACAGTTCCCCTCTCTGCATGCTCCTTGTAGCGCTCCTCAATAGGGTCACCTTGCTGAAGAATTATAATTCAAAATTAAGATACGTCATAATCTTCAAAAATACGAAATAAATGGATGGATGAGAACAAATGACCTGAGAAAACTCACCTTCTTGAGCTCCTCCAGCTTAGCTATATAGACACCCTTGGTTTCATCCTCACCATCCTCATACAACCAGTCTTCCACCTCCTGGAGTCTAGAAATAAACTGCTCTCTATCTGTTTCTGTTACAAACTCATGATACCTGTCATGAAGCTGCAAACACAAAAGACTGTTGGCTCCAAATGGTTTAAGGTAAACACAAATACCAACGCAGCTCACACATACCTTGTTCCGCATATCATAAACGTAAGCTTCCACAGCATTCTTTTTATCTTTGGTTTCTTCCATAACACGATCCTGCAAAGCCATCTCAAACTCCTTCTCTACAGCTTTTTGCACATCAGCAGCCGCCAATCCTCCATAAACAACTTCCGATACAGGCACAGTGGTTTTCTTAACCTTTTTCTTTGCAGCCTCCACCTGATGAACATAAACCATATTACACCCTTTTAAACCCTCTAAGATACAAAAAATAGACCAGTTTAGCTCTGTTACAAGTTTATTAAACATTGAATATGGAGCATGAGTGTCCACTGCAATGTTTAAAATTGAATGTTGGATATCACACACGGACAACCAGAACAGCACACCACAGGGAGGAACAGAATAGCACAGCACGAAAAAGGGGGAAAAAATCACCAGCCCTAACAACACAAGGTGAAACAAATAATCTAATAATCATACAGAAAGAGCAGAAAAGAAAACCTTCCCGGTACAACTTATGAGGATACACCACCAAAAGCAAAAAAAGCAGTAAAAACTTTGAATTATTGAAAAATTTAAAATATTTTCAATTGCCATAAAGAAACAGTGCCAATCCTGAATTATCATTATAGAGAACTTTATTACCATACTTCCATTGTAAAATTACCTTATCTGTCTCCATCTGAGTTGGCTTGTCTCCTGACTCTGGGACACCATTTTCCGCTCCAGGGCCATCTGTCTTAGCATCTTGAATGCTTACATCAGTCTCAGTGGTGCTTGGAGGAGCCGGAGGAGCTTCATCTGTTTCCATCTTGGACTCCTCTTTTTCTGTCACATTAAAAACTGGAACAGGCACCTCTTCCTCTTCCAAGAGCTGCCTCAAGATATGCCAGTTAGAATTCCAAAGAGAGAAAAAAGAGAGAGAATAAAGGGAAAGAAAAATGAACAGCACCCTTAACCTTGTAAACGTTTGAAAAGGATAGCACGTATAGTGGTCAATAAGATAGCCTGACAACCAACACTTTCATGCATACCGACATTAATTGGTCTAATTCCCAAAAAGAATAACCATTTTAAATTGCCATGATCCATGGTAGAAATATCCATTTTAAATTGGGGCGATTACTATACCATTTCTTAGGAGTTGTATCCTTCTATTAGTTCCACTTTTCATTCTAAGTTTAACTTATTATCCAGTAAACCGTGAGAATATCATTTAAGTGAGACCCACAGAAACTGTGGAGAATTGATTTGATACCACATTTGCTATGTCCAGCAGCAGTAATGTCAAAACAGAAAAATACAGTCTGCAGTTTCCAATTCTTGATAGAAACAACATTTCATCTTTAGATAGGTGCAAATTTTGGCATCAACCCTCAACTTCTCCTTTTTCCCCTCCAATATTCTTTTGATTCACATAAATACAATCAATGAATGAGTCTTACCACTTCATTCATAGTAATCATTTGAAAGAATTCCTACGTCTAAAGTGAAGAACTAAGTTTTATCTCTCTCTATGCATCAAGTAGTCTTTTAAGAAAGTACGTGGATATAATCAGAAATCTTATAGCTATTGGCTCTAATGATTCATTAATTTATAGCTTATCAACAAAAAATCCAGCTTCCAGTATCACCCAGTTATTAAGAAGTCAACTGTAACATTAATCATGAGAGCTCACCATGGCCGACTCAACCAAGACAATTCCATGAAGATTCAAGCGTACTTTGACCTTCAACTTTGTCCTTTCACCCTTTGACTGGAAAGGTCCAATCTGCAATGACAATTTCAAGAAAGGGAAATAAATAATGTACAAGTGATGCTGTGTACAGCAAATTAATGAACTCAAGTAACATGCACAACAAGCTACCGTGTAAGTGCTAATCTTTGCGGGAGCCTGCAATTCACTGACATCAGCATATTGTACATCTATCGCAAAGGTCCCAGATCTGTAGAAAGTCAGAGCCTTCACACTTGGTATAGGATTACCCTTCGGGAACACCACAGTGCTCTGCTGAATATCCACTGCTCCATTCTGTGTATCAGGGGCAGAACCTTTCCATGACAGAGCAATAGGGAACGGAAAACTCTCGTTGACCTGTAAGTAAAGCGAACCTATCTTAGTTCAATTATCATGTCGTAATTTCCAGTAACTGATAAACTAAACCTAGGTACATCTAGTATAAATTTAAAATTGTAGATGCATCAAACAATATATTTATGGTATAATGTGATGATAATCATGTTCCTCAGAATTATTGGAGTAGAGTACAGAAGAAATGAAGGTATATTTCGCAAGGCACTGGGTCCCACAGTGAAGTCCAAAAGCAGTGAATGGGAACAAATTACGAGCTGAGTAATGGGAATTAAGCTCCTGGAGCAGGCAAGAACAACTCACTGAACACTGAATACAGGCTTAATCCAGTACAAGGTAACCCACTTTTATATGATACTATCATTTTCTCTATATAGACTGTAAAACCCAATAGATTTAATATGCCAAATCATCACCAAAAAAACTACAGCAGCTAATAAGCTAACCAAGAGCCCCCTACTATACCCATTACGTCTCCCCTTCTTTCAGCTACTTTTCAGTGAGCTTCCATGGCTTTTCATGGATCCAAGTGAAGGATTGAGGGGAAAATGCGAACAACTTCTTCAAAACAAATTTTGAAATGTTCACACATGCATACAGATAGAAGTCACTTGGCCATGTACAGTTATGAGCATCTTAATACCACAAAAACATTCACTCAGCATACAAGCAAATTGCACAGGAAAATCTTAAGTGAGTCCCAGGACAAGGGCATGTAGCTACTCTAAGTGGGAATATTTACCTGAAACTCCCGCACTTTAAATGTGGGACTAAGAATAGCACATTGAAGAGCACTGCCTTTTGCAACACATTCACTTGCATTCATTGTACGCCTAGGCTCCTTTCCGAAGAACTCAGTCAAGATCTTAATAATAGCAGGAACTCGAGAGCCCGAACCAACAACTTCAACTGAATGTATATTCTCGATAGTCAATCCAGCTTCTGCAAGAGCCTTCTCCAATGGCCATTTCACACGTTCCAAAATGGGAACACTAATTTGCTCAAACTCATCTCTTTTAATGAAACCCCGGACATCCTTCTCATCCATCAAGCACTCAATATTCAGCGGTGCCTCTGGATTTGCACTAAGAACCTTCTTCAACTTCTCACAAGCAGCACGCAACCTCAGGGAAGCCCTAGCATTCTGATATACATCAATCCTATACTCTTCCTTGAATTTGGAAGCAAAATGCTGGAAAAGCACTTCATCAAAATCCCTTCCACCTAGAGATCGATCAAAAGAATGAGCCAATATCTTCAGTTGGCCTTTCTTGAAGGAGGTAATACAAACTTGCATGCTTGCATGCCCAACATCAACAAAAGCGACATTTATCGGTTCATTTTCAGGTAAATCAGTCTTATAAATACCATAAGCTAAAGCAGTAGCCGTGGTCTCATGAATGAGACGAAGGGGGTGTAAGCCAGCGATTGTCGCAGCATCTATAACCGCTCTCCTTTGCAGGTCAGTGAAATAAACAGGTATTCCAATGCAGCAATCTACAACTGCTGCATTTAGATTTTTTTCAGCAATGCTCTTCAAGTTGGAAAGTACCATCCCCAAAACCTGAGTTGGTGTGAATGTTCTAGATTCTCCTAAATACCGTGCATGGATCAAAGGATATCCATCAGGCCCTTCGGTCACCAAATAAGGCAATGATTTGAGATCACGCTGCAGCTCTGGGTCAGAAAACTGGTGTCCAATCAGCCGCTTTATTTGAGATATTGTATTTTTTGGATTCATCATACTTGTTGCAGCTCCTGCTGTTCCAAGAAACCGTTGCTTGTCACCGAAGCACACGACAGCGGGAGTTTCACGCTTGGACTCATCATTAAGTACAACATCAATTCCTCTTTGCCTTGCAACCGCAACAACACAGCTTTCGTTCCCAAAATCAAAACCAACCACACTCATGTTTGCTTAAATATTTAAAGTTGCGGCACTGTCTTTGCAATGAGGTAGGTAAACCTGAAGCATTAGAAATTCAGCATATCGCCATCGAATAGCAAGGGTAAATATACAAGGTAAAATAATCATTCACATCAAATTCAAGAACCATAACTCGTAATAATATTCTACATATGGTTATAAGGCACCAAAATGCATTCAAAGAAATAAAAAATGAACAAACAAAAACAAATTCCAATAACTTCCACTGGAAGCTTTCAATCCAAGCCTTGATCCACATTACACCAAGGTGCATGTTCATGGATTGTAAGATCAAAAAATGGTTATGGTTGCATCCTCACAGGCACACAAACTACCCAGTCAAATGAACGAATTGAAAAGGAGGCCAAAAAGAAAAGAAGAAAAGATCGGTCCATGCAACCGGCAATTCAGTATGAATTACAAAGGACAGCGCATTAAAAGTCCCTCATATTACAAATAGAATCCAAAAAGTCCTTCTGATGCCTCACACACAATGATATTAAACTCAAGCTCCAACTATCCAAAAATAACATCAAATCCACCTGAATTAAACAAAAACAAACCCGCAAGAAGCAAAATGCTCAAATGAAAACACATAACTAATCAAATCCAATGATATAAAAGGGGAAAATCATAAACATTTCAAATACTCGATTCGTCATGTTCAACATAAAATCTTTACTAGGCAAAAAGCACAAAACAACCAAAATTAACAAGCCGATTAGATCTGAAAACCGTACATAACAACATCACATTTCGGATTCAAAAAGGCAGAATACCTTAGAATAGATCGAGCGCGCCGCGCAGAGGATTTTCTTGAATTTTCTCTACCACGATACTGTAGTGGTGGAAGTGTTAAGAGAAACAGAGAATGAAATGACAACGGAAAAACACTTGTATTTTTATATATATTATTATTGAGTGTAGAGGGAGAGAGAGAGAGAGAGTGGACGAGGGTTTGGGTTGAAATTTCTCAAGGAATTTATAAAACCAAAAAAATGAGGGAGATAGTTGGTCCAATGGTCCTAGATGCATCTAGCAGATACCTTGCCGCTTCTAGAAGGATCGTCAACTTCAAATTATTTCTCGTTTGTTGGGCTGGCTGCTTGGGCTTTCATAAGGTTTGATTTTTACGTGCAATGTCGGGTCCGGGCCTACGGGCCAATTCTTGTGACGCACGTGTGCTGTGTTTCCTTAGACAAAGAGAAGCTGCTAGCATGGATTTGTTGTTTTGTATTGGTCGTACGTAGAGAGTAAAAAGAATACTCGTTTCTTGTATGGAAGATGGAAAAGGTACTACACCTTTTCTTGCTTCATTTATTCTATGTCTGCAAGAATGGGTGGGTTGGATTTGATTAGATTGAGTCTTTATATATTTTGTCTTTTTTTTTTATCGAAATATTGCCGTTGGGTTGCTGTCCTATTTTTCTAATATATAAGCAATAAGTTTGATTTGTAATAAATTTATTATCATAGTCGTGTCCATCTCTTCTCTTTTTCAAAATGTTGGCGGCAAGTTTGTATTTCAATTAATTTAGAATTGCATTATTCAAAAAACGAGAAAAAACTTGCTTTAAAAAAATGTTTTGTTGTTAGACTGCTGACATTAAATATGAAATACACATCAAACAAGTTGGAAGCGAGATTAATTTAGAGTGAAAGTAAGTATTGACCATTTTAGTTGAACATGAAATTTTAAATTATAATTAGAAAACGATCATTTTAATTGACATCAAGTTTGAGTTACAATTAGAAAATAAATATATAGTGTAGTTTAAACTATTGTTTTTAATAATTTAAATTAGTTATGTCACTTTACTTTTACATTGATACTTCTAATTATTATGCTTTGAAGTTAATTATATCATATTATTACTTTAGTTGAGATGAAGTATAAAAAACAAAATCTTTATAAAATATAAACTCATATGAAACGTAACAAAGGAAGTATTTGATGAAATATAGTGACCTAAAATATGTTTTGTTTAAGGATCAAAGCAAAGGATTAAGGGTACAGTATTATAACGGCAAATTAGCAACCATAAACAACACTAAAGATTAGGGTTGGGAGAATTTTAGGGTTTTAATCTTAGCAAATTTGGGTACTCTTGGACCCAATATACTTTTGGTTTACTTGATTTGAGCCAAAAAGTTTTTATATATTTTAACATTAATTAAGCATGGTAATTTAGAAATTGATTTAGCCCAAAATTGTAGATAAAATAATTAAAAAGAATCTATGTGAGATAAGTTTGTAAGTTACGCACAATTGAATCAAATTATTTATGGTTTTTTGTTGTTAATGTGTAATAAGACTGAATTATTGTTGCGCGATGAGTTCTAAAGATTTAAATTATTAACTTTTGTATTATATATTCTACATTCAATTCGAAACAGACATTTTCATACAAGATGCTGCAAATAAGTTTTTAGTTAATTAATTGTAATACATAACATCATATTCATCTTCATTAATGAGATACTTAATAGACTATTCATTACTCTATCTTCTCTCAAAGTATATCATCATTACAATTCTAGATGTCGTACCTTCGAAATTAATGACCACTACCTCTAGATGGCTCGAGGTCATCCCATTTATAGCCTTGCACTCACTACTCGATGCCTCTATATAACAAAAAAAAAAACACTCCATATGCTGCATTGCTCTACAATGCTCGTGTTGATATATATCTTATATATAACTTATAAATTTCTTAAAAAAATCTCAACTAATATAAAACTTATAAATAATTCTAAATAGCACATGCATATTATAAATTAAACTAGAGAATTAATGCATTTTCACTCATGTGAGCTTAGTAATGGCACAATGACATATAAGAGTGGCTAGATTCTAAATTAAGATTTTTCCTTCTATTATCATATGTAGGGCACTTCTAAACATATATTTTATGGTAGGGACGAAATTAGTGAAAAATTTTTAAAAAGATTTCGAAATTTGATTTTACAGAAGGGAATTTCATCTGAGGCTTCAATATCAAGGGAAAAATGTGATATTAGGGTTCGAATCCTAATGAATTGTTGTGCGTGTGTATTAGAAAAACAAGAAAAAAAGAGGAAAGGAATTTCATTGGTTCCATTTTGCAATTCTTTAGTTTTTATTATGGCCTCCCTGCCAATTTGGCTAAACATCAAGGGCTATTATTGCAAAACTCGGCCCTTTTAAACCAAATCCGGGTATCCTCAATCAGCAGTCCACACGGCGCCGTTTGCAGTGCCTTCAACAATAAAATGGCGGGAAAACAACAGAACATAAAAGAGTACTAGGGTTTTGTCCACAGCAATTGACTACTCCAATTCCAAAGCAAAAAATTCATCAAATTCAGAATGCCGACCTACAAAATCAGGGGGATTGATGTGAATTTCCCTTTTGTGGCGTACGATTGCCAGCTGGTTTACATGGAAAAAGTCATCGAATCTCTTCAAAACGTATGAAAAATTTAAAGTTATTTTGTTTTTTATTTTTTTGGCCGATACCGTGAGATTGAAAGGGGTTTTACTTTCCGTTTCTTCATCAGGTAGTATCAGTGGTGGAGATAATTAGTTAATGTTTATCAGAGGATTGTAATTCCTGTTTCCTTTACATTGATCAAAATGTAAAAAATTGTGATGAAAATATATGAATATGGTGAAGAAAATTATCTGAGAAGCAACGGGGTGTTTTGAATTGAATTTAATGAATCCAATCTTTGGCCAGCTTGATACTATCCAATTTTACGTACCATCGTTGGTAAATAACACGTCACGTGTCAAGCTACTATGAATAGAAATTTGTACTTGTAATTGTTCCTACGATTTAGTGGACAGTGAAAAATTATTTATTGACGAATGTTATAGTTGAATTTTAATTTGGTGGTTTGCATATGTACTTTGAAGTATAAAATTACTAACAAAGGACCTCAAAGTTTTGGGAGAAATGCTAGCCATCGCTACTTTGCCCTTTAATAAAGTGGTTATGAATTTGTTGAGTTTTGAGTTGAAAAATGTTTGTTATTTGGGACTTTGAAACCATTGTTGTACCACAGTCTTTGTGAGCATATCATTTTCATATTCCTCCAACTTTTGTATTATTAAGAATTCTTTTAGTGACTTGTGTATTGCTGATGTCACTGTCATTTTATTGAAGATTTCGTTTTGCTTACTTCTTGACATCCTGCGGCAGCAACGCCAAACAATTTGCCACCAAAGCAATTTATAATCTCAGGAAATTCCATTTAAAATTCATTGAATCACATTGTTGCCTCCACTGCATTGGAATCTAATTCAATTATGTTTATTGTTTATGATGGCAGAAATGTAATGCACTATTGGAGAGCCCAACCGGAACTGGAAAGACATTATGTCTTTTATGCGCCACATTAGCTTGGAGGAAGAGTTTGGGTGAATTCTCAAGAGGTCGGCGCGAAAGAAGTAATACCAGAGGAAGTCAGTATTCGGACGATGAACTGCTGCAATCCCAATCTTCTAGATTTCCCCCAATAATTTACACATCACGTACCCACAGCCAGATTAAGCAAGTGATTCAAGAATTGAAGAGGTCCAACTACAGGTCAGGTCCGTTTCACTATTTTGGCTCTGGCAAATGATGACTGCTTTTGTCAGTCATTCTCTTAGATGTTGAAGCATCAGAGATGGGACTCATGCAACCTATAATTCTTTCCCTTTTGTTTTTGATGAGTTTGAACTTTAGTAGCTAATGGCATTTGCATGTGGATACATGGTGCAGTCATATGGTGGATAGATTTCCAATAATTAAAGTCCACAACAATTTCATTTTGAAAATAGTTTTCTACAATTATCTGCACTCCTGATGGAAAGCTGGGTAAAGTTTATTGAGAGAGCTTCCCTCCCAGAAGTAGAGAAATGCATCTTTATTTCCGTTAAATTTGGAAGTCCTTGAAGAAAAATCCCACATTCTCAAATTTTTGCTGATTGGAATTACCATTCTTTGTTGTGATTTCTATTGCTCCAGGAAGACATATTCCCATGGGAATTATTTCCCTTGTTGTGATTATTGCAGACACTTCAAGTAACTATAAAAATATAACAATGTTTTCTGGGTAATTGGGTAAATGTTCATATGCATGTCTTCAAACTATATATTAGTATTTATCTATTATTCTTTTTCTTGGGGTGGGTTGGTGGGTTCCCTTTGCTATCTTTTTTACTTCTGGCTCATGAATGTTGAGGTTTGGTATTGAATTTGCTAGTTCTGATCACATTTGTGTTCATTAAATGTATTGGTGTTCGTAAACTTTTTGACTAACTAAGCACTGTTTGTGGGAATGATGAGTAGTTTAATATGGAAGTGGGTGTATCTGCATAAAGATATAGAGTAACTTAATGAGCTAAATATGATGAAGTTTAGGCCCAAAATGGCGGTGTTAGGATCTCGAGAGCAATTGTGCATTCATGAGCAAGTAAGCTTACTTCGTGGAAAGGCACAAACAAATGCTTGCCATGCCCTATGCAAAAAGCGCACCAAACGATATTGTGCCCATTTTTCACACGTTACAGGTATGTCTCATAGGTTTGGCAGTATTTGAACTTGTGCTTGATTGGCATCATACGAACTCTGCTTCCACAATTAATATACTATCAGCATCTTCTTCTATGTTGTATAATGATGAGTAGTGAGCCTTGTTATGTGTGCTTTGGGCATACATACTTCCAACTCTTTAAGATAATTTTTTGTAGTTCATTTATGTGCTTTTGGAAGTTACTAGGCAGGGAAACTTTTGATCACATTTTTCTATGGTTTTTTATGATAATTTGCACCTTGAGGTGTAGGAATTGATTTGCTTATATGCAGTTGCTCCAATTTTGTAAACTATGGAATATGGTGCTATGTCTAAAGAAAGGGATAATATAGTACAAATTTATTTCCTACTGAATGCAGAATGCCTGTGTTTGTGATTATAAAATTTTTTGATACCTTGGTGATGCAAATAAATACTATATAAATTTTTTATGCTGCACAACTTTCTTGTCTAATGTAGAATTCGTGAAGAAGAATCCTGGTATTGGGGATGATCCGATTGATATAGAGGACTTGGTCAATATCGGAAAAAGCTCTGGACCGTACGTCTCTGGTTTTAATTGTTATCTATACTAGAAAGTTGATGAAGTTGAACTTAAAAATGATTTGTTCTCCATCTTCAGGTGCCCTTATTATCTGTCACGGGAGCTCCACAAGGATGTTGACATCTTATTTGCGCCTTACAATTATCTTATTGATCGTGGAAACCGGAAATCTCTGAAAATTGACTGGACTAACAGCATACTTATTTTTGATGAAGCTCATAACTTAGTATGTAAAACCATCGACTTTTCGAGAATGTCATCTGAGATTTTTGCTAGTCTTTATATTATATTCATCGATCTGTTAATGATTTACTGACTGCACCAAAAAATAAACTTTAATATGTCAAGCAGCTTATTGCAGGCAATGTTTGTTTAACAGGATTTACTGCTGACAATTGGTTTTGCAATGCAGGAAGGCTTATGTGCTGATGCAGCCTCTTTTGACCTGCCTTCGAGTTTTTTGACAGCATGCATATCAGAGGCAAAAAACTGCATTGATCTTTCCATTTCTCGGAGGGAAATTTCAAGTGATAAATCTTGTAATCCAGATAATTTTGCTATTCTCAGAGGTAATACTGATGGGTGACTAAAAGATCTTGACACTGCTGATCTTGAACATGCATTTGTGTTTCTTGGCTTGTTTCATTCTCCACTCCAATCATAGTTTGTTTGAAATTCATACACTTTGCATACAACATGTTAAACTTGATCTTTCTCTTTCACTCTTTCATCTACCTTTCACCGTATCTGATGTTGTATGTCCTATTGTTGGATTATTATATTGGTAAATTATGGTGTTTGTGCAGCACTTCTTTTGAAGCTCGAGAAGAGAATAGCTGAGGTGCCAATTGAATCCAAAGAATTAGGTTTTACAAAGGCTGGCCCTTACATTTATGAGCTACTATCTGAGCTTAATATAACTCAAAAAACTGCCAACATGCTCATCGATATCATTGAGAAAGCATGTGCACTTCTTGAAGAAGGTATGCAGCAGTCACTACCTTGACTCTTGAGATCTTTCTCTATGTTCCTTTACTTCAAGTTTATAAAATTATGACTATGTATGGATGCGTCATGTATTCAAAATTTTCAGAATGAAGGAGTAACTTTTTGGTGGATCTGCTCATATGTCAAGAAATACTTTGGGCAATTCTGTTGTCATTTTTGTTTTCAGTACATCTTAATTATTTATAGATATGGGCCATTTCTTGTAAGCTTAGGTTTAGGTGCTTTGCATCCCATTCTCTTTGTTTCCAATACCGAAATACTCCATTTGCCTTTTCTCCTTCATTTTCAAAATTCTTTATCCAAGTGTTTTTATTTTCTATCATTTTCCCAACATATGGACCCACTACATAATCTTGTTCTCTTACTCATTTTCAGAATATCATTTTCATTAGAAAATCGGAAATAATATATGGGAACACAGCTAGGTATAATTTTAGTTTTCTCCACATGGTGCCACAAAGTTCTCGATCTCTTTTTTTTCGCTGTTTTTGTAAATCAGACTAAACTTTACTCTAAAAGGTGAGACTTATCATTCTTCCCAATCTTATAATGTTCAATATCTTATTTCACCCATCTTCTGACCTTTCCTTCAGATGCAAACGTGAGCGAAAGTGGAGGATCGCATAAGACAAATGGGACTATTTGCAGGCTAGAAAGTATGGGTGACATTCTTAGAATGATTTTCAGGGATAATAGTAATGCTCATGCCCAATATTATCGTGTAAGTTATATCAATTCATTTCCCTTTCCTTGTATAATTGCCTACATCAATTGACAAATTGCGTGTTATCGATGTCATCTTCCTGAGGCATATCTCTGATATGATTTGTTGACCTTTGAGATTTGACAGGTTCATGTCCAGGAAGTTGAAGGTAGTGCCACAGATGCCTTTAGAGGTAGTCCATGGGTCTCATTTGCATTTAAAAATTGGAAATCATTTTAGAGTTTTATATTTCCTGAATATCTAATTTAGTAGTTTGTTGAAGTACTCACATTTTATCATATTTTAAATTACAACAGGCATTGTGAAATACGTAATGTACCTATTGCCTTCTTATTACATGTTACCACAAAATAGATTACTAAAAGTTTAAAAAAATTCATTGAATTTATTGTTATGGTTTCTTCCTGCTGTTAATCCTAGTCAAGGCATTGTTATGCATGTCATGTAAATTAATGTGCAAGAATTGCCTTCTTGTTGGTTATCCTAGGATAATAAACACTGTAAGTGCTGTTTTGGGGATTATAGTTTAGACTGAGCTCCATGCATTTCATCAATGTTGTAACTAGAGATGCTTGAAAGATTCCAGAAGTAACATAAATGATTTTGTTCTCTGATTTTCTTTTTTAAGCTAAAAGATGAAAAAGATGGAAAGTGGGTTGTTGTTTATCAAATATAAATCATTATGGATGCTTATGGATTTTCCTCAATATTTAAAATTAGGGAAAACTTCTAGAACTCTGAGCTGGTGGTGCTTCAATCCTGGAATTGCCATGGAAGAGTTCTCCAGGCTAGGTGTTGGATCTATTATTTTGACATCTGGCACATTATCACCCATGGATTCATTTGTAGAAGAATTGAAATTGTGAGTGACTAGTAATCAATTCAGTTATCCCTCAAGATTGCCTTTCTTATCACTTTCAAAGAATGGAATATTCATTAACATTTTCTTGTCATAGAGAATTTCCTATCCGTTTGGAAAATCCTCATGTTATATCAGGAAATCAGATATGGGCTGGAGTTGCACCGGTTGGGCCATCTGGTTATTCTTTCAATTCTTCATATCGCAGTCGTGGTTCTGTAGAGTATAAGTTGGAACTCGGCAATGCCATTGGTATGCTAACACATATGAACAATAAGATCCAAATTCTACTGCTGCATGTATTTGGGGTTGGGCAATATTCTATAGACAACTTTAATCTAGATCTTTCTAATATCAAGTTAGAATTTACTCAGAAGGATCCCTAAATTGGAGTTTATTTGGCAGTCAATTTTGCTCGAATTGTACCAGATGGGTTGCTTGTATTTTTTCCGTCTTATTACCTTTTGGAGCAATGCATCAGCTGTTGGAAAGCTATGGTAAGGCATGTTGTGTCAGAATAAAAATTTATCTTTCTGTTATTCCCCTTTATTGATTAAGCTTCACATTTGCAGGGTCAACAAAATTTAACCATGTCAACTACAATTTGGGAAAGAATCTGCAAGCATAAGTTACCTGTGGTGGAACCGAGGCAATCCTCACTTTTTCCTTTGGCAATTGAAGTAAGTTACTCAAATGCAGAAAATTATTTAATTGTGCTTCTTCCATCCCTTTGTAGGATTTATATCTGGTCTATGTCTCCTTGATCAGGATTATATGACAAAGTTAAAGGAAACCTCCTCTTCTGGGGCAATTTTCTTTGCAGTGTGTCGTGGCAAGGTATCGGTATATTCTGTATAGTTGACAAGTTTCTTCCTGTGCATAGTGTATTTGAAGGCAAAATGTTCACTTGCATGCACGTGGTTTTTTCCCTCGAAGTTTTGTATGCTACTTGGTGCACCAATTAAAAATTCAGACTGCTTTATTACAGACAAAGATACATGTCTAAAACACTGTGACTTAAAGGTGCAATCAATAATCTGTGAAGTGCGTGACATGATCTAAGATGCCATTACATATCATCAGGGTTGGCAACAGTATAACTGCTAAACTGTCTTATTTGCTCTGTTAGTGAAATATTAGCTACTATATTGCTCTAAACGATGTTTTAGTTTCTCTAATTTCGCATCTTTTCCCCAGTTTTATTCTCTGTTTGTTCAGAGAAATATCTTTTCTCGTGTCTCAACAAATTGATTCCCAAGTTTCATGGGTTACATGCATGTCATGTGATATTTGTTATATTTTCCAATCTTACATAGGTGAGTGAAGGATTGGATTTTGTTGACCATGCTGGTAGAGCTGTGGTCATTACTGGGTTGCCATTTGCCACCATGACTGATCCTAAGGTTTGTCTTATTATGCCTTTTGCTTTTATATCTCTCCCTATGCCAATTTTCACCTAGAAAACTTCACTAGACTATGATCGCTGGTTGGTTCTCTCAATGTACTTAAAGTGCTTCTTTTCTCATACTCATGTAACCATCATGGCAAACATAGACTAGCTTTAGTCTAATTTAGTTTCTGATTAAAATTGAATCACTTCAATTGCTGTTCATTAGCTGTATTATATTTTGTTGATGTTCGTACATATCAAAGATAATATGTCATTAAATTCCTTCCCCTGGTACATGCAATAGTATTTTCAGGCCGTGTTTGATTCCCTCAATTAGATGAGATTGGATGCCATAATATTGGCTAATTGTGTGTTTGATACTTGAGTTTGGTTTTGTGGGCCAGCCCGCATTTTATGACTGGTCCACTGCTGTGCATGCAATTATGCATGATTGCAGTGGCGCCTGGGGGGGTGCGATTGATTAATCGCGCCCCCACTACTAAGTTTTTTGCTTTCAAAATTACATGCAAGCCCTGTATAGTGTACTATGGTCATGCTTCCATTTCAGTTTTTGTTTTTGATTTTTTTGTAACTCTATACTCAGTAACCCTAGAATAATAATAGTTTAATAGTGGCATTTTAATTCTTAAAATATATTCCTTTAATATTCTTTTATAGTTGAAAATTTAGGTACTTTCGTATAAAATCATTAATTATATATTTTTTAATTTATATTTTTAATTTTAAAATTTTTTAGGTAATGTTTGGATATGAATTATATGTTGTGGGAGAATGAATTTTGGGAGTGGGTTGGGAAATGTCATGTTTGTTCAAAATTTGAGAATAGTGAGAATTATTTTGAAAAATTTTGATATATTTGTTTATATTTTGAAAGGAGACAAATTCTATTGTAGCGGTTTAATCAATGCTATTTTGTTGGATTTTTGGAGTGAAAATAAAATTGAGTAATTATTTTATTATTAGAATAATAATAAAATATGTATAATATATACACAATATGTATGTATATATTAAAAAATGGCAAAGGATGTATAACATTAAAAAGGACAAATTAGTAAAAATAATGTTACTAGTGTATATCAAACACATTACATGAGATTGCCTTCCATTCAAAAGGTGCCTAATTTATATGTCAATCTCTTCTATCAAACAGAATAATAAATAATCCAATCTCACACAATCACTCACTATTACAATAGCCACTATTATTCAAATTCTATATCAAACATGGCCTCGAAAGAAATCTGGGGTATTCTAACCTTACTCATTTTCCAACTAAAGAATGTTGATGGGAGACCAACATAATTTGCTATTAAATTGAGTAGAGATAAGTTGATAGGTTACAAATACTTAGATATTGAGAGAAAGAACTGATTGCTTATCATGTAGACAGTTTATTATTAGCTTGTAACTTTGATTTGCTAATCAGCAGAGGTTTCCTAATCGTGTTCTCTAATTTCAGCAGCTGCATCTGTACGGCCTTTTTTCAATTGAAGAGATTTCACAAAAGAAAAATGAGAAAAAGTAAAGAAAAGGTCGATGGAGTTTCTCATTTTGATAAATGTGAACTCATCGAGCCAGAAATTCCACATATTAGTTGTCTGATCAAGAATGTTTTACTTATAATTATTCCAATTACTGTTGATTATTATTAAGCTGTAAATGAGTTAATCTTTTCATCATCAAGCAAATCTAAGCTGAAGATAACTCTTTGAATTGATTCTGTCTGCATTATTTGGCTTGAAATATTTGGTCTGTTCAATATCTTCCCTCATACATAGGATACATTCGTTCTAGCAAGTGTATGCATATTTTTTCATCAAATATGTACAGAATATTTTTCCCCCTTAAGTTCATGCATATTCTATTCATTTGTGACATCTATCTTTTCATCATATAAAGAAGCTTTCCATGTCAATTGCTGGAGGCAGGTTCGCCTGAAACGTGAATACTTGGATCAACAAGCACAGTCTCAAAAGATTGGAAAAAAGGTATTATGCATGCTAACAAATGCAGTAACCCAGTTCTTATATTCAGAAATCTTTTCATGCTTGAAATATCGCAAAGTTGTACTAATGGTACCACGAATTGACAGGGTCTGACTGGAGAAGAGTGGTACTCTCAACAAGCATCAAGGGCTGTAAATCAGGCTGTTGGCCGTGTCATTCGTCATCAGCATGATTATGGAGCAATTATATTTTGTGATGAGAGGTGGTTGCCATCATTGACCGCATACTTGATCCTGAAATTTGTGTGAAAAGTCAATTATTTTGTGAAATTATTATGTTGCTTTCAAGAGTTATGCTTCTCAATTAAAGTGAATTGTTTCATTTTGTTTGTCATTGATCTTCAAATTTTAATTAGGTAATTATTAAGCTTCTAGTGTATAGTTTAGTCCCCAAAATTATTAGATTTGCACCAGGTGTATTTCTGGTGTCTTTGTATGAATCGTGATTGAAACCTGGAGTATTTTTTAAGCTGCTAATTCTTCCATTCCAAGTTTGTGGCCCACTGGCCATTGTTGCAGTTGCAGCATTTGCTGAAATAAAGTGTTTCGTTGCCAGTTTTCTCTCTCTAGCTTCAATATTGTGTATTTTCCAGAATATAATTGCTCCAGTTATATATGCCTATTTTATCACAATTAGCCAACATATGTCATAGTGACACCTTTAATTTCTTCCCTTTATATATAGGTTCACACATTCAAACCGCCAGTCTCAAATATCAATGTGGATACAGCCTCATGTCAAAGTGCGGTTTCTCTGTTTTGTGGGCTTTTCTTATTCTCTATCTTCTCTTTTTGTATGGTTTTCTCCATTGTTTAAGTCTCTTTAATTTGCATTTGCAGTGTTACTCCAAATTTGGTGATGTTGTTTACACATTGACCCGTTTTTTCCGAGATGGTGGTGCACGTGGCCCTCAGAAGCTGGAATTTCCACGAAATGAAGATAAGGGTAAAGTTTTTATGTTTGCTAATATAGAAGTGTTGTTTATTTTCTTATGCTTTCCCCCATGTTCTTCTGTGATAATCTCAATTCTTGTTTATGCAAAACACACAATAAGCAATTTTTTTGCCTTCTTGTATGTTGATTAACAATCTTGCTTGTATGTGGACATCCAATGCATCACAAAGTACTATGGTTCTATATTGTAGAAAATCTATGTGGCTTAAGCTAGATCACCTAATTAGATGCGTGAGTGCCACCTTTAGCCGCTTGAAAAATTACTATTTCACACACTGATGTTCTTAAATCGTGACTATAGAATTTTAATAACTTGAAGGCTATGATAAGGTTTCAGATATGGATGAGGTGATGCAAAGATTGATGGCTTTTTTGGCAAGACAGGTGGAACTGCCAGCAGATAATGGTGGAGGAAGAAAAATATTAATCTAGAGGATTGCTGCTTAGGTTAATAAATGATTTTAAATTGATAAACCCTTTAAACTGCTCGTGCTCTCACATAAGCATTCTGCTTTCCTTAGGTGACTTGGGGCCCATGAAGTTCTCCTTCTAGAACTGTACGGGGTTTATGTCAAGTTTAGTGTCCTCTCATGATAATTTTAAGTATGCAGAGAAAACTCTCAAACAAATAATTCATTGGCAATTCAAGCACGCATATTATGGGCATCAGCAAGGAAAATAGGAAATAAAGATGGATAAGATGGAGGTTGTTTCTGATCCAGGTTCTTATCAACTCTATGTTTTGGACCAAATGTGAATTAAATGGACCAGGGATCTGTTTCTCAAATTCCAAATAGACGAGGAATGTAGCTTAACATCTGCATATGGAATATCATGGGGAAAGGCTGGACATCAGTTACTATTTTGAACTGAAAAGCTGACGATATGGTTAAAGCGCTATACTTTTCCCAGGCAATCATTCAAGACTTGTTTTGTATGCTAAGAATTGTGTAGTTGTACATTCATCATTGCAGATAGTGTCAGAGGTCTACAAAGCTCCCAACTTTTGGACAAGTCTCACCCTGATAATCTTCTTGCTCCCCAGGTAATCTGAATTTGTACTGCTTTAGTTGAATTGAAAAATGACATGTTGCCTTATTTTGTTGGTAATCATTTTTTTATTGGATTATGTCTTCAGACAACAGCTACAGGTCCAAGTTGCTCTGTGGACTCCGCGTCTTCTACCAAACCAGTCAAGCATCACAATATTTCTAGCCATCTGCAGGAAATAGTTCCAGCCAATCGCTCATCTCTGGCATCAGGCAAGATTTTTCAAGGCTCAATTTTGAAGTGTTCAAGTGATCTGATGCTCACAGAGAAAGAATCTCTGATCAGTGGGAAGCGAAGTATGACAGAATTGGATGGAGAAACTGGTGACCTGGTTGCACCTTGTATACTGAAAAAACGTAGATTGCTGATAACTGGGCCTGATCGGTTAAAACATTATGAAAAGTCTGATCACAATTTCAGCAATTTAGTAAAGAAAGAAAGTTTACAGTTTTCGGCGAAGGTCAGCACCCAGAATCCCCAAGAAAAAGAAGTATTGGTTGATCAGGAAATTATTACATGGAAGAAAACTGTTGCACATAACATTCAAGAACACAAGGATACTGTGCCTCAGACCGTACCCCATGTTAATGAGGAGTCGAAAGGATCAGCTTTTCTCATCCAGGTGAAGTATTTTTAACTTTTGTCCTATCCTCTAGGCTGCACTTAAAAATTGGCTGCTGCATGTTCGTTATCTGGTTGGCATCTACCTTCGGGCTTGCTTCAGATGCAGCCTGAAAGTGTGACTACAGATTGAGTTTCTTTTGTGCTTGCTACTTGGTGTTAGATAAATGTGAATGTTGATCTTACTATGCATTTCTGTGAGACATTTGTTTTGATTGAATCGATTTCGAAGTTTGATAAGTTAAACCACTTAAAACACTACTGGCAAGTGCTGCAGCTCCTGGCACATATGATACTGCATGACTGTGTAACCTGCTATTTTTGTAGGTCTCCTTCACTTTAGAGTATTACTTCCTGTCACATTGCATGACAGCAAGTTTGGGGAACTCTTCAGTCTAAGAACCAGGATGAAGACTGGGGAAGAAAAAAAACATAGATGGTTCAAAAGCATACTAAAACATGCAGTGTAGCATAATGAAGCCATTTGAAATTTGGTAGCTCAACACATACTCTTTGAGAAAGCCAGTTGACACAATAAGTTAGATATTCCAGACATAAATCTTCTTCTATGCAAACATGTTTGTCTTCTGGATGCATGGATCTTGTGCTCCAGGAAATAGCAGTTCTTAAATTTCTCATTCTCTGTCAGCAATGCACTGCAAGTCCTTAAAAGAGTTTCTTCCCTTTCCCCCTCTCTCTCTCTCACCCCCTCCATCCCTCCACTTCCACCCTCACCCCAATATTTCATGTGTGAATGACCAATGCAGCTGTCCAGACTTTTAACTCCTTAAGTGCTGACGAAAAGCTAAATCTGTTCTAATCATCATAAATGAATCTTTCTTCTTCATTTTACTTATTGTTGGGAAAAGGTTGCCTAAGCAATCTGTTGGTATATAATTTGCAGGTCCGAGAAAAGCTTGATGATGTTGAGTATAAAGAATTTGTAGGCTTAATGAAGGCGCTGAAGTCTAAAGCAATGAAGATAGGACATGTTCTGCAATCAATTGCAAGATTATTTTCTGTTCCGGACAGGATCTCTCTTCTTCATGGGTACAAGATTTTTATTAGGCAGTGCCTTATAATCTTTTCAACCTCATAGGAAGGAAATGATAAAAGAACGCTTGAATAATCAACAAAAGAATAGGCTGTTGAGAGAGAAAGCATGAGCACATGATAATGGAGGTGGAGCACTAAGGCAAAACAAGTTGGCATTAGGAGGATTTTAAGTGCCTTTTGCGATTTAGGTTGTTCTCCCATAGGAAGAAATGATAAACCAATGCATGGATATATGGAGAACAAAGTTTCAAAAGCCTTGTTGCTGTAGTGAGAACCGTCCGACTTATCACTTGGGCAAGAATACATCTATGCTTTCTTGGCTTATATAGATTGTAATATAGTTTTATTTTTCTGATAAAATAAACTCCAAGGTATCCTCCTCCAACACAATTTTCAACTTCCCCCCGAAGCCACTCATGACTACTGGGTTTTATGTCCTGCTTTTGTCTATATTTTTCAGTCTTTGCTAGTTATATGAAGGCTAATGTCAAGTAAAACTACTTCAATAATGATATAAAGTCCTATAATCTTGGTTGCTCTCTTTTGCGTGAAATTTATGTGACTCGTTGATAGGTCTAAGAATCATGTTTATAAGTTGAGTTCACAGTTTATTACCCTATAATTGCTCCAAATATGAAAATGCTTCTGGACAATTATAGTCAGTGCTGAGTATGTGCTGCTACATTTGAGGACTAATACTGCTTGTTCTATAACCTACTCCAGTTGACATCAAAATGTCCAAATTTTTTCTTTTCTGTTTGTGTATGTATGTTATAATGTGATTGAACTCATTTCAAGCATCTTTCTTGATTTTTCACAGTTTCAAGGAGTATGTTCCTGCGAAATATCATTATTTGTATGAGCCTTACTTGCGCGCTAATAGCAATACAGCTGGTGTTTAAAGTAAGGAACTCTTCTCTGCTGAATGGATTTAATATTTCAGTATCTCTTGTTTTCTGTTTTCGGTTTTTGGTTTTTTGCCCCCTCAACTTCCCTTTATTTATCATATTCTTTTTGACTGGAGGATAATTACCTTCGATTAAGGGCTTCGGAAAAAAAAAGTATTATTTTCTTGGAATTGAGACAATAAAATTTTGACATGACAAAATGCTGACTGCCTGCTCAATGTTTAAATGGTTGTAGTTATGTAGTTCCCTATATCAAATAATTCTTACACAAATTATCCACTGGAGCTATCTCAGATAGTTGTGACAGGGAGTAGGATTAAAACACATCATTGAATAATATACACCGATGTTGGGTGGGAAAATGTGAAAGAATGACAGAATATTATGTTCTCTAGGCAAAGAACTCTGTCATATTTCTTGCAATGGGGCAGCTTTGGGTGGATCGTTATTTATGGAGGGCTGCCTTGTTAATATTTCAATGGCTAATAACACTACTTGCTCCAATTCCTGGAAGCAGATGAAAAAACATATTGTTAATTCTGAAATTTTTTTCTGAACTGGCTAAGAAGTTGCTACCTGTATTGTCTGATGACATGTTAACGCTCATGTCTCCATTTGCAGAGTACATAAGAGAGGCATTTTGAGATTATTACAACTTTTGTATGGGAAGAAGCGGTTATCTTGCTGTATGATTTCCAGTAAAATGAGCTCTGGAAAGTGCAGTTGTTAATATCCATAAGAAAGCATTGAGATGCAACATTTTGATGGGCTGAATTTGATTATGATTTTGCACCAAGATTACCTTCGTTCCTTCTGTAAAAAGTTGATTATTTCAAGTTTAGAGACTACATTATGTCATAGTGCATAGAAAAACCAATTTCCTTTTTTGTCTGGCTTTGAGGGGTAATTGGCACTTTGCACCCCGAAAGCATATTTAATAAGCACTGTGTACCCTCAAGACACAAAAATGATTAAATACATCTTGAAAATATGTTTGTTTTGGCAAGTTGCACTTCAAGTAATTTTCTATTAAAAATAATTCAATTTAGATCAAGGCAAAAATGCTCAAACACTTCTAAACACCCTTTTTAGTATCATTTAATGAGGCAATTTTAGAATGATAAGTGTGGAAAGTGTGATGTGGTAATAAAAAATCCAAACATATTTGCATCAATGTTGAAGAAATTGGACAGGGCCGATCGATTTGATTGGGAATTGGCAAAGGTTCTGATCCGATTTGATAATTAAAATCAATTGACCAAAAAATCAGTTCAAATTGGTGCAAATCAGTTGAATTGGTGAATCAATTTTTACTTTAAGCCAAATAATAATTTTTTTAAATAAAATTTAAAAATTAAAGAGGTCAAACTTCTTTGCTTTATCTTTTCCTTTAGAGTTCAAATTTCTTTATTTTTTCTTCTTCCATTTCCCTAAACATCATATTCCAAACCCCAATTCAAGAACTAAATTTTAAGATAATTAAATGTTTGTGTATTGTGACTTTGTTGTCTATTATAATACTTGTATTATTTTATGTTTTGAAAATTTTATATTATTTGAGTTGGTTCTTGTTATTCTTATCAGTTGTAATAGATTTTATAAAGGTATTCTCTAACAATACTTACTTCATAATTTGACATTTTAAATTGATGTGTGGATATTATTATGGAGTAAAGTTTGTAGAAAGTTTAATAAATACTAGGCAATTTTTATTTTTTTATATATTATTTTTTGTATTTTTTTTATATTATTTATATATTTATATAATATAAAATATAATGATGACATCATACAAGTTGAACTGGTAACCAATACGGCCACTAATTTGATGACCTGTCCGATTTTATAAATATTAGTTAGCATTATATTAATACCAAAGTTACCTTTCGGATCAAAATGCAACTTGCTTCAAGTCTTTCATTTCTAGTCAGAAATCTCGTTATCTTTTTTTACAACTATAAGACAACAATCTTGTACAAAAAAATTCCAACTTTTTAAGCACTACATCATTCAATCCAACACAATTTATCAAATCCTATATAGATAAAGAGTTGACTAAATAAAAGCACATAGAATAAGGCATGTTAGACAAAGATGCTTTCAACAAAAGAATGGCAAGCAAAAAAGAATTTTTACCATAATCTCAAGGACGAAAACTATTCCTCAATTTCACACCATGACTCTAATAATAATCGAAATTAAGGCCAATTTCCAAATATTTAGAGTTTTAAGATAGTGATTGCACAGTTATGAAGAAAACCGTCAAGTCAATTTTGGGAAGAACAATTCTCTTTGTTCTTTTTTTAAGTGGATCAGCTTTTTGGCAGAAAAAGTAAATTAAATTTTGAATATTTAGGTGAGAGAGTAATCCTAGAAGGTGTAGGCGTCGACACATTTTTGCCGTCATCTAAATTGAGTTATTTTAATAGAAATTACTTGGGGCACAACTTATAAAAAAACACATATTTTCAGGAAATATTCAGCCGTTTTTATGTTTTAAACCTGCAAAGTGCTCACTAAATGTGTTTTCAGGGTGCAAAGTGTCGATTACTAGCTTTGTGTATGGTTAAAGTTTCATTATGCAATTCTTTTCTTTTGAATTCCCAAAACAAAATCCTAAATCGTTTACTTCATGTTGTTTTGTCTTTTATTTCACGTTTAATGTTTCATATTTCATGTTGTTATTATGTGTATTTTGAATGTTGAAAAAGAGATAAAATATGAACGCAATAATTTGGGTACGTAACGTTCAAATTGATTATTTATGAGCTTGTGCATATGTAAGAAAAGTGTCAATAAGTGCACTCCCAAAATGGTAGGTTCCTATTAACAATAATTAACTACACGTAAAGGTATTGTTACATTAGTTTTTATATATATAGGACACAATCATAAACAATTTTAATAGCGTGTTTGGTGAGACTTTATGATAAAAGTTTTTCAAAAAAGAATCTTATAAATTCCAAAATTAAGATGTTAGAATCTTATAAGTTCTTTTAAGAAAATTAGGTAGTTCTTAACTCAATTTAAAAGTCATAGCAAATTCATTTAATTTTAATCATGTTAATTATAAAATTATCATTACTAACATCTGATAAATTCCAACATCTTATTTTATTCAAATGTTTTAAAAATAAGATCTAACAATTTATAAAATATAAGAATTTGTAAAATATTTTAAATAAATTTAGCCAAAAATACCCTCTAAATTTAGAAATGTTTTTCATGCATGTATGGTCATAAACTCAAGAATATTATGATGCATATGAATTTTATCATTTTTCCCCCTGGCAATTCCCCCCCACCTCCCTTCGTTTTATTTTGATATAAACAAGAAGACAAACAACGTCGTATAATACTTGCTAGGTGTGGCTTTATGTCTCCCCATTCAAAACACCCTTCTTCATGCCAACTACTTTACCAACTATTGTTTTGTCAAATTAACTTTCCTTTAATATCAAAAAAATTGTAGCAAATGTATATAAGATGTCTGAAAATACATATTTGTCTGTAGTTATTAATTCTTTTCAATGGAGCTATAATAATTGTACCTTTTATTTCTATGAGACCTAGTAGTTGCCACTTCTATGTAAGAACTTATGAGATATATATATATATATATATATATATATATATAGAATATATATTGTTCATACAAATTTCGTTGTCTGCAAAATTAAATCACAAGACAAAGAAAAATAATGAACAAATTAAATTTATATTAAACAATAATATGAGAATTACAATTTGTTTGAGAAAAATATAAATTCTCTAATAAAACTAATCTCCTGATTCTTCTCCCAATATATATGATCCAAGGGCTTGAAACTTGTTCTTGGATATATGGTGTTTTATCCTTTGACTTGGTAGAAGACACTATGAAATTTTTTTGAAAGTCGAACCTTAATTTCGAGATCAAAGGATTTGATGACTTGATACTTTGAAAATGTATGGAAACTTTGCGGTAGCAATATGTCGTCGCAGTAGAAACTTGAAGCTTGAAGACTTAAGTCTTGGAGTTTGAGAATAAATGAATATATATATGTGAATATGTGTATATGCGAGTCTCTAATCATTCCTTTATATAAGTGTCCAGTAGGAGATTCCAAAATGATTTAAATATATTTGATAATTATTTCTTTAATGCACATATTAAAAAATAACATCAAACATTTCTGACTTGATTGGCCCAAGAACATGGATATGCCACGTGTCCCAACTTGATTAGCTTGAGATTATTAGGCCACCAGATTTGATTTAGTTGTCATGATTCATCTTCATCTTGATACTTGTCATTTGTATAAAATAAATATTAGAATATTAATTAAAATTAACTATTTATTATTTAGAATTTAATTTAATAAATTCTAATATATAAATAAAAATTTTTAAATTAATAATTAATATATGATTTACACATTTCATTTTTTAATTGGCTAAAAAATTAAGTCGTCTACATATATATAAATCAAATTAAATACTATCACTGTTTTAGAGAAGTAACAAATGAAGTTGAACGTGTAAATGTGATATTTAAATATATCGAATTTAAAATAACATGAATTCAGTTTGATTGTTCAATTAATTAATCGATATTAATAATTTTAAAATTTATTCGAATATAAGTCAAATTTAAGTATCTTGATTTTATTTTATTTTTTAATTTTGCATACATCTTTATTTTTTGACTGATTGTTTCAACTTTCATATCTTATTGAGAGTAAAAAAAGTGCTCAGCTTAGATTCATTACATTTAACAAAGCAGTGAGTATTGAATATGCTGGTCAATTGCTTGAGCAATATCATTATTATATTTATATATGTATAGTTAAGGGTTTAAATCCAAATAAAATTCAAGTGTGCATATATATTTGTAATAAATAATTGGAATTTTCTTTTCTTTTTTCCTTTTCATTTTCAATGCTATTATTCTTCCACATTCAAAATTTGATAATTGTGAGATTATGAATACCTTAAGTCACTATTTATTTATCCATGTGGTACAAATTTTGTTTCTAAAATACCTTATACCATTAAGAAAATCTAATTTATTACAAGATTACCACTATAACTTAAAGCTTCTTTCATTGCAAAATTGAAAAATACACACAAGGGCATATACATAAATATATACATGCATACCTAAAAATCGAGTAACAGCTATTTGTTTTTTTTTTCTAAAAAAAAGAGATCTTTACTAAATAATCTTATGGAAATGTAAATAACAATTTTTATTTATTTTCCATAACTCCATATTATTAAATTCATGCATGCATGCATGCATTAGATCTCCCCTTTAATAAGCCGCCTTCCACCAGCTCCGCCGTTCCACGGCCGATGACTCGCCGGAATTCTCCCGGAGTTCTCTCGCAGGACAACGATTAAGTCCACGAATGCACGCAGTATGAACCTATAGGACTTCTTGTTATTCAGTTCTAAGTAACAAAACAAAAGCTCCTCTAGAAACTCCCAGTCCACTTTTCCGTTATGCTCCTGACGCGCCTCCACCATCTCCTGCATCGACCGCCGAAAATCCTCGTACGGACTTGGCGAGTACGTCAAAAGCGCGATGAAATCCTCCGGCGCCGAGGACTCGTCCGCCGCAACCTGCTCGGCTTCCTTGAACGCCGGCGCCGAAGAATCATTTATAGCGGAGGCCGAGGACGAGCACGCCTCTTCCATGATGAGCGAGCTCGTCGATCCAGAGGCGACGAAGAACCTAGCCGAGCGGCAGAGGTTTTCCGGCGGCGGAGAACCGAGAAGCCTCGGTGACTCGAACAAAAACGCAGCCGTTTTAGCTTCATTTTTCGTCGAGATTTCTTCACCTTCGTACTCCTTTTGGTACAGCGATCTGAAATTCTCGAGTAAGAACTGATCGATGTCGGACAACGTCACGGCGACATCCTCCTTCTCTTTCTTGGCAACGGCAAACGACGCCGTCTTTGGATGCTTGCAACCGCGTAACGGAAATTGGATTTGTTTGTTGGAAATTTTCATTTTTGAGAGACATTCCTGCAACGATTTCTGAATTTGCTTAGGCATTTTTTCCCCCAAAATCAAAATCAAACTATGTTTTACACTTTTTATGTGATATCTCCAAGCATGGGAATGTGCCATTTTTATAGTGAAAATTAAAGAGTCAAAAAGAAAAGAGCATTGAATTGGGAATTAATAATGGAGGTTTTCTTTTTACACCATAAAGATAGATAGGGTAAATAATTTTAATGAATTTATTTACTGCATATTTCTTGCAAAAAATATTTTACTACTCCTTTTTTACTTTCTACTATTTACTCATTAGATTTTCACAAGATTATCAGTGTAATTGTTTTAAATTGTCTTAATCATCTCTTTCTTTTTTATTTTTGCCCACTTTTTTTAATGCTAATTATCAAATAAAAATTTTCCTTTTTTGTCTGCTCAAATCAATAAAAATCATTATATAGATTGACAAAATCCTTGTTAAATTAATATAATAAGTCCAGTTACATGATTTCTCTTTGGGTTTTCATAGGGGTATTATGAACTTACAAGCTGGAGCCTTTTCGTCTGTATCACAATATGGATTATGCATTGTTTTGAATGAATTTATAAACATTTAGAAATATTTTATAAGATAGAATAAAATATTTTGTAATTTTTTTAAAAGTTTATAAACTCTCAAAATAAAATGTCAATATTTATAATATTTTACTAAAAAATGGGAAATTTTTAATTTTTTTTTAAAAGCTCTTTTTTTTTTAATCTCAAAATGGGCCTGAACAGAAGGTTCTCATGGTATTTGGTTTGAAGGTTTATTGGGTTGTTCCATATTTTGCCAAAAAAAAAGAGGGTTAAATTGGTGGAGGTTATGGGCTTAAAGATCCATAAGGGAAGGATGTGCTAGAAAGGCCAATTAAACTAATTCTCTTAGAACCGGATCAAGTGAATAGCATACCTTTGCTTATAGCCTGGCGACATCAGTCTCCTATATTATGTGGGTAGTCTTGTATTTGATTCGAATGGGTATCGTTGTGTATATTATGTACATTTGATTATATAATTCATATTTTAATGTGCTTGATTTGAAAATAGAATAATATTAACTTATTGAAAGAATAAAATTCATTATATGTAATATTTTCTCAAAAAATAAATAAATAACATGCCTTTGCTTTTAGATTATATATGGCAACTCAAAAAAGGAAAAAAAACAAAGAAAGATAGAAGACATGATGCCCAATGATAATATCAAAATTTTCTCTTTATATATATAGAAAATTATTTTGTTTTGGTGCAATTATGATTTAAAAAATTTAACAGAAATAAGACCTTTGAATAAATTTTCACTACTAAATATTAGCAACAAAAAATTGTGTATAATATGTCATTAGGTTATACTTCTATAGTGAACCATTCCATATTGAATTGGGAACTTTGATTATTACGCGTGAAATTCTTATTATATATGTGCTATTAATTGTCAATAATAAAAGCGACAATGTAAAAATATTAATCTCATTATTAATTTGTTGCACTGCTATAAAGAGACAACTTAAATATAATTGTTATCATTATTATACATGTAATAATTATTATAGCAAAACAAAAATTTATTATTACTTAATATGTATTATTTATGGTAACTTTTGTCATTCTTACTTAATGTTTTGTCACTTATGTTAATTTTCCTTATAGTGCATTCCTAATGATTTTCCTTACTAGCTATGAGCATTTAGTTGCTCATTGGGTTCTAATATTATGATGAGAAATAAATTTGATAAATAATTTATTCTTTATATATATATTAAAATTTCGGTAAGATATAGTATGAATCTTAAACATCATAATATAAATGTGAAAATAATATTATTGAGTCAATTAATCACTCAATAACTTACAATTTTTTATCTAAATCTAAACATTATCCTTATTGAACATTTCCGAAATTAGAAATGTAAATTTAGTAATTTAAGTTATTATCATGGGGTGGTAAATCTTAGCGTGTGTGTGTGTAGAGTGGAACTCAACGTAAAATGCTTTGACAACGTAAGAACGAACAATACAGAGAGAGAGGAAAGAAATGGAGAGGGAAGCAAGAAGGAAGAAGATAGCGTCTCGAGGGACGGATCGCATGGCACTGATAACGGGCCGGCTCCAGACCCTCGACCCGAATCCCCTCAAGTGCTCTTCATTTTCAAACCCTCCCCAAGATCGTTCACCAGTACCCGCGCAGCATGCCCGCTCTTCATCAGATCCTGCAGCCAAAAAAGAAGAATCCTTCTTTCAAGATTATAATTATAATCATCGTGCGTCCATGAAATTGATCAATTCCCCTTTTAGTAATTTTCACCATATACTTGAAATAATTGATGGGTTGTTTAATTTCGTCAAATTCTTGAAATAATTAATGGGTTGTTTAATTTCGTCAAATTCTTGAAATAATTAATGCGTAGTTTAATTTCTTCAAATTCATATATGTGTGTGTGTGTGTGTGTGTGGATGTTCTTGTATGCTGTTGATCTTATTTGATCCTGATTTGCATGGCTAAATTGTGAGGTGTTTGTATTTTGTGATGAGTGTTTGATGGTATGAATAGTTTGTAACATCTGAATTATATAACTTGATTTTGAGTCCTTTATTCAAAGGATATATTTTGTTCTCTATTGCACTTTGCTAAAATACACAAAATGTAGGTGATTCACGTCCAAATATTTATTTAAGAAACTTAGCATTTATCTGTAACATGATATATCAATTAAAATAGAGGATTAATTAGCCTGAAAGGGTAAGTTTATGTATTTAGATCATGCATGTCAATTTGGCTATGTTCTATGTGTACAGCACAGTAGCCATGCACAATGGCTAAGGCAAAAATAAAACTTAGACAAGAAAACAGATGAGGCCACATAGTAGTATTTTATATTATGGGATATGTTAAAGTCTTGGATTCATAATGAAGGTGTCTTTCTTTGGAAAAGAAAAGCGTGGAGCAGATATAGTACAGGTATTTATAAGCTATTTTTCTGGATTAGGATTATCGATTATGTACATTTTGACAGTCGTTTTGTATTTATTTGAGATATTTTATGGTAATTATTGGTGTTTTTTTAAACCAGAGTTACGTGAGTTTTGACAATAATTTGGTACTCTTGTTGTGCCTTGCTCTTGTTCTCGTGTGTGGACATAACACAATTTGAATAAACCATGTTAATTTTGTATTAATTTCTACTTTCATGTCCTAAATTTGTGCTTAAATTCTTTATGTGTTGATGGATCTTGCCCATGATTAGATCAAATAACATGGGGCTGCAAAATGTTAACAATGTCTGAAAAATGCACTTTTCCAGTTGTTTAGTCTAATGTTTTTGCCACATTGTCATTCTTTCTCTGTTCTTGTCATTGGCCTTGAAGGTGGAGATGATGTACCTGATACACAAATAAAACACAATAACAACGAGGAAGTTAACAGAGTTTCTGACCCGCAGAAGCTCGATGAGAAAGAAGCAGAATCATCACTGGTCACTGCAGGAATCTCCAACGCTTCCAATAAAGGAAATTATCCCGAGAAATCATTTGAATATCATCTTGGTTCAGTATCTCCCAAAGACATAAATTTCAGCATTATCTCCTCGGAAAACACAAGGGCTGTCTGTTCTTTTGTGATAGCAGTTCTTGTGGTTCTGTCCCATGTTAATCTTCCTCATAATGTAGTAAAATCAGAGAGCCTTATTGCTTATAGGCCTCTTTATGCAGTCTTGTTGACGGATATACTGATAGTGGCTGCAAGACTGGCTCTTTTCTCACAAGGAAAAGAGGAGCATAAGGAACTAAAATTTGAGGGAGATGGAGATAACTGGGGAGACGCTGTTAAATTGCTGGAGTGGGGATTGGTTTTGCATCAGACGGTCCGTGCCATCTTCATAGATTGCAGTTTTTACTTGGCGATCGTTGTGTGTGGCCTTTCTCTGATCTAATGGTGCTTGGCAAATTCATTTCGTCCGGTAAGTCAATTGGCAACCATAGTTTTCTATTTGAGTTTCAAGAATGTTATGCGGCAGAAGACCTCTCAAGTTTTAGTAGGCATTCTCTGATCAGAGTGCTGATTTTGACTATTCAGACCAATATCCAGACTTCAAGGTTTGGTCCAGTTGTTTTTCTTGATTCAGATAGTTCATAGTTAAGAATAGTTCATTTTTTCTGTCTTGAAGCCCATAGAGTGGAAAGCCTCAAGCATTAGCCAAATATAGCTGTCCCTTTTGTTCTTTTGCCCTTTTGGATATTATCATTTTTCAGTCATGGTTTATGTGCATAAATGGTCAATGTTCTCACAAGCTATTCAAGTTTGAGAAAAGACAATATGATCTTCCAGTTCAAGCAAGAGCCAGTTATATAAAAGGTTCCAATGACAATGCAAGTTACCATAGTGAGTACTTGAAATTGAAGCCTAATCAAGTTATATAATATGGCTTAGATATGCATATATCTGTTGAGTGTACTAATACCAAAGTCCCAAGGAAGTTCATTGATTTTGTGCTGCAATTTATCAGTTTTAGCGATATTAATATATTGATTTGAGTTCATGAAGCTCTTGATTTGATAATAGTAATGCCGAGTTAATCCTAATTAGATTAAGTTGATTTAAAGTTAAGATCCATTTTTAAAAGCACAAATAAAAGTTAGAGTTGTTGAAAATGGTTTAACAAAAATTACACAATGCTCAAATCAGTAATAGAATTGAAAAACTATAAGTTGGAGAGTGAAAGTGCTTGAAGGTGCCTATAATTGAGAGAATTAAGGGTATATACAGAATGTCACCATTTGATCAAATAATATACTCTCTAGCTTGTCTAAACTAAAGAGTTTATGCGAGTCATTTTAAGGACTAACATAGGGATGGCACCCGCAGGAAACGGGGTGGGAAGCTACTCCCCCGTCCCTGATCCTCGCTGTGAGTAAATTTTGTCCCCTGTCCCCATTCCCTGATCTTCACGAGGACACGGGGAATCTCCGAAATAGCATATATTATCAACTTAGTACCAAATTTATGACCAGAAATTAGGAATAGGAATTAATATTTAGGAATAAAATTAGATTTAAATTATATATTTTTTATTATTTATACTTCATGATTCATTAATTATTATAATATAGATAAAATTACTAAAATAATAAAAAATATTTCATATATATAAATATAATTAAGAGCATTATAATTATTTTGCATAGCAATTGGGGGCAAATAAGTTATTGTATAATTGTGCACATATCAATCTTGAAATTGTTAAATTCATGATTGTAATAATTTGTATTGAGTGATCAAAGAAACTTAGTTAAAATTGTTTGATAAACCACAAGGATCAATCATATTTTATTCTAATTTTCTTCAAATAACTCAAGAATTCTAGGGTGTAGACATCTTTTAATCCATTCCATTTGTCTATATCCAAAATTTTCAACATATGAATACAAATAATTTTGAATGAACAAACATTAAATTCAGACAGAAGGAATGTGACTAGAGATTAGATATGGCCCCTAGGCTATAGAGAAAGCATATTGGCATGGTGCTATGGTCAAAAATGGAGGGCCCAACAAGAATGTTGGACTTCCTCATTTTAGGGTTGTGAGCCCTCTCTGTGTGATCCATCAATTGCACATTTTAACTCCAAGCTACAAACTTTATTCCAAATAGAATATAAAAATAAAATTGATGTACATAGAATTTTCCAAAGGGTATTCTAGTCAAATTGCCACAAAAATATCTAGGTATCTTAATATATGTCAAGCTTTACTAGTGAAAAGAATCAATGAAGGGAATTGCTTAAAGTAATTATAGTAATAAAGTTCCCACATGATCATAGAAAATGGGAATCTTCTATTATAATAGAGCATAAGTAATGTAAATTATTTAAGAACCATAATAGATTTATTTTGTACAAAAGAATATGTCAATAAACTTGTATGGCATAGTTTCATGAGATTAGGAACAATTATTTTGATCACAAAATAGTCATTGAGAAATAGAAATTCATACTACTAAACTATTCTGTTGCTATTTTTAACATGAAATTAGTCAATTATTCATTATTTTATTTTAAAAAAAGGGTGTTTCTTAATTAATCAAGAATTTAGAATTCTCGAAAAGTAACGTGATCATCCGATAAAAAAAATATTTTTATTTTGAAACGAACAATTTGAAACATCATTCTTAATAGAGAGATTGTGTATTGTCTTTATGGCAATGTACTTATTAAAAATGTTATTTTAACAACTAAACAAAGGAATATAATGAATATATGGAAAATTTAAAGGAATTATCTCCAAATGTTATTTTAAGAACTAAACAAAGGATTTTTGGCTTATTTTCTTGTATGAATACATAGTATTTCCTATAACAAGACAACTTGCTTCCATATTTGATTTTTCATAACATGATTTGTTTTTTTTTTTGGTGTCCCACATGCAAACTTTATTCATTAAGCTTCTATATCTCATCCAAATATAGATATCACTCATAGTTCTATGCTTTATTTCTTAGGCTCAAAAAGTTAGAATTTTTTATTTTATTTTTTATTCTAATTTATTATATTTATATTAAATGCATTTGATTCTCAATCAATTTTTTTTTAAAAAAATAGATAATACATATGACATACATTCATGAAATAAAATAGAAAATGTAATAGAATATTTAAATATGACTTTCACATTATAATATATATACACAATGATATAAAACAATAAAAATAAAATATGCTATATTATGTATGTTATATTATGTTATCTATCAATTAAAAAAAAAACCTATCTAATTAATCCATACACTTTTTTCCACTTTATGTCAAATACAATAGTAGAATTCATCCTCCCTGATACAATGTAAAACATTTTTATATGAAAAATAATTAGACTTATGTTACATCCAAGATTCTGACAATGACTTCCATGTTTGACAATCCTCAATCACTTATAATGGGGGCAATTAACGTACATATGACCAGACCACTACCTAGATTGTCTTTTTCTTCTTCTTTTCCTATTCGGATTTGGTCTAGATTCTCAATTTTAATACATATTTTATTTTTCATTCTATTATATATATATCAAGTATATTAAATAATTTTTATAAATAAATAATTTTAAATTAAATACACTTAAAATATAATTAAAGTAGAATAAGAAATAAACTATGTGTTGAAATAAATTATCCAAAGTAATTCGTGTATGCCTTCAACTCTTTATTTATGTTCTATTACTGAAATGGGACAAAAAAAGAACTTTATAGTAGATCGGGGTACCATCTTCTTACTTGAACATTAGTCTTTCTTTCGACGATCCTTATTTTTGACTAAGAATTCTAAACAATGTCTGTGTAAGAACAATAATAATTATAATTTGTAATAATTTTTCTTGAATAAATACAAATTGTTTGATGTGGGCTATAAGACTAAGTATATTTATAAAAAAAATTAATTAAAAATCAACCACTACTTTATATTTCTTCAATTTATTAATGAGGCCCTAACGGTATCCAAAGACCAAAAAAGAAATGATATAAATTCCTTACTGTTAAAAAATTATTAATTCATTGTCAGCAGAAGAATAGTCAAATTCTGCAGCAGAATTCACTCTCGTCTATACAACCAACAAGTTGGCATTCATACCATATAAATAAATTAATTGCAGATCAACCTCTCTAAAAATTAATATTTACACTTAAGACTATTCTTTTTGAAAAAATTATAACAAGCAACAAATTTGATTCTCCCCTTACCTAATCTGATCGTTGAATTCAATAAAATTACACGATAATAATCCATCGCTGAGAATATTATCGTTACATTAGAAATAATTTTTTAAAATAAAAATATACCAATTAATAGTGTCCCAAATAAAAGCATCGGTCTCTTTTGATATATTTTCAAGTAATGTGTGTAAAATATTCTCATTTTTATCTTTTAATTTTTATAACTATCACTCACATTATACCCTAATATTGTTATTTCATCAATATTTTTTGTTTTTCCTTTTTAAAGTTCAAAATAAATATTGCAAATTATTCAAAAAATTATTAATATATAAAAATATAAAGATTTTCGCACATAAATAGAGTATGATACATATAAATTACATTATAATTTCAAGAATTAATTCCTTGTCCCACCAGTGACAGTTGAGTTAGTTTTTATTTTTTTCTTTTTTCTTTTTTCTTTTTATAATTTCAAGAAAATGAAAAGGACATGGTGTGGATTCCATTTGTCTGCTGATATCAAAAGCAGGAATTTTTTTTTAAAAAAATAACCAAATAAAAAGGTTAACAATATGAAGCAGTCAAGAATATGATGTAAAGGCATCATCCCAATCAAAGAATATTGAAATCTCTAAAGCATCAAACTTTACTTGTAAATGAAGACACAAAGGATCAACACAGAAAAGGCAGAAGAAATTTGATCAAAAAAGCCATATTTTTTTTATAGCTCAAAAACATATGAAGATAAACCTAATCACCATAAACATACAAGAAAAATACTTCATTTTTTATTTCTCCTTTTCCTTCTAAGAAACCATAAATCTGTTCTTCTCGAAGATTCTTGATGGAACTGCAAAACGGGCAGAAAACGAACGGGAGAGATCATCTGGATCAGCCCACATCAAGCCCTGATCAAAGTTCTGTGAATAAGAATAAGGGTCGTAGGTGAACCTCATTGAATTTGAAGTACATTTGAACATTCTTTTCTTCTCTTTCTTGAACTTCCTCCATAGTTGTGTCCAAATGGGAGCCTTTGATCTTGCAGTTACTGGCAAATTACGCGAAACGAAACGATCGTATTTTCGACCGGAGCAGCTTCCTGCAGCAGGCCAGCAGATACTGCCATGGCTTGAGTGGTGCCATGTTTGTTCATCCATTGTTGGAGAAAAGTGATTGTATATGATCTGCAGTGTGTGTGTGTGTTTGAGTGTAAAGAAGTTGAAGTGCTTGGAGTGGGCTATTTATATAGCAAGATAGTGATGTGCTGTTTTTCCCTATTTTATCTGATCCTTAGTATTGAGTAGTCATGTGTGCTGCACAAAACATGGGGAATGGCATGTGATGGTTTTAGGGACAAATTTGTCATTTCACATTGCCACATTTTTGGTCCAAAAGGTCTTAAAGTAACTTGTGTTTTGTTGAATTGTTAACTGGGGTTATGCCATGTCATTTACTTGGTCCAGCAAAGCGAGTCGTAGATTATTGAATTATATTTAATGATATCAATATTTAATTTAAAATTAAAAAAATTTATAAAATATTTTTGAAGAAAAAAAGTGAATCATTAAACCATATATAATGACAACAACATTTTACTTTATAATATCATTATATTTGCATTCAAATATTATCAATTCACTTGACAGCTATATTCGATTATAATTATAAATAAATAAATAAATAAATAATTGTACTTCAATTTCCATTTTGGGGACATTTGAAATTAAATTTTGAAGCAATATTCCAAAATAAATTAATTGTAGTAATGACCAGCATTATTTGGAGTCAGTTGACCAGCCAAGAATTGATTTGGGGTTTTGAATTGGTTGGCTGTGGGAACAACTCATACCATTAATGTGCTGGAAAATTTTGTTGCCAATGATTTATAAAAAAATAAAAAATAAAATTATTCATAAACTAAAGTTGACTGATTGATTGGAATATCTGAATATATCCATCCACGTGAATATTTGGGGGAGTAAAATTAAAGAGAAGAAAAGGTTTGGGCAATTCGAAGGGTAATAGTCTCTTGCTTTTTTCCATTCCCTTTTCCCTTTTTCTCTGACAGCCTGTTTGGTTTTATTTCCGCAAGCTCTTTTTTATTTTTATTTAAAAATAAAAATTAAAAACTATAATTTTTTTTCTATTTTTACTTAAACCATTCAAATTTTCATTTTCACTCTTTCTAAACCTACTATATCATCCTATTATCATATCAATTAAATTTAAATTTGATTTGATATGAAGTATCAACTATTATTTTAAAATTAATAAAATATACATGAATTTTTAAAAAATAAATATTCTTAAACATAAAAAAATATAAATTAATTATTTTTTCAATTCTATACATATTTTAATCATCACTTTCCAACAAATCATCCGAACACATTTTCATTTTTATTTCAAATTCGAAGAGTAATAGTCTCTTGCTTTTTTCCATTCGCTTTTCCCTTTTTCTCTTACAGGCTGTTTGGTTTTATTTTCACAAGCTCTTTTTATTTTTATCCGAAAATAAAAATTAAAAACTATCACTTTTTTTTATGTAAACTATTCAAAATTTTATTTTCACTCTTTCTAAACCTATTGTATCATTCTATTATCATATCAATTAAATTCAAATTTGATTTGACATAAAATATCAACTATTATTTTAAAATTAATAAAATATGCATATATTTTTAAAAAATAGATATTCTTAAACATAAAAAAATATAAATTAATCATCTTTTCAATTCTATACATATTTTAATCATTACTTTCCAACAAATCATCGAAATATATTTTTATTTTTATTTCAAATTTATAACTAACATTTCAACTTTTAAAAACAGCTAGAAATTGAAAATGGCTCTGGAAATAAAACCAAACAGGCCCTTATCTTCTCACAATTAAAAGAACAAAAAAAATTCTATTTTTTCTTATCATCCAATATTCTATTCCCTCTTTTTTTGTCTTTTCTTTTTTTTTTCTTTTTTTTTTCTAGAATTATAGATGATTAGTTAGACTCTTTTTTCTCGTGAATACTAAGCACGGGAAGGACGATTTGATGACAATCTTCTATACGTTTTTTTATTCCATACGTGTAATAAAAAAAGTCCCACCACCTTTCTAGTATTTGGGTAATAATTATATAAAAATTGAATTTATTATATTAACCCTAAGAAGATATTAATCAGATTGAAGCGTTTTCACCATATAAATAATTAATTCATAAATTATTACCATGATTAGTTCAAATTTATGACTTCTTTTTTAATTGAAGGTAATCACAAAATATTTGAACTTGGTTTTAAATGAAAAAAGAACAAGGAAATAACTGCTAAAAGGACTTCTTGTTGGGATAATGGGACTTAAGAGAGTAGAAAATGGGCACAAATGGGCATATAAGAGGTGGCGATTTCTAATATGATACGATAAATCGATACAAGTTCGCTATGAAAAAATTAAATTTGGATTGATTTATTTTGGGTTTGAGTCTAATAAAATTGATATGAATAAGAAATCGAAGAAAATGAATTGGGTTAGGTTGAATTTCAAGTTATATAAATAACCTGAAATTTGATTTTGAATTATATAACAACCCAAACCCATCTGAACAACTGAACAACTCGACCCAACTTGAATTAAACAAATAAAATTTAAATTATTTAGGAGTAAAAATATAAATAACAAAATAAAACTTGAAAGTTTGACCTTAGCAATATCAAAATTACTACTTTGGTGTTTTTTTGGTCTTATTTATTTTCACAAATATATAAGATGAACGATTATAATTTTATATCGCTTTTAATGATTATTTTTGGGCATCCAAGCAAACATGAAAGTTGTTCTGCAAAGAGTTGATAAAAACACTGCTTTGACTACTAAATTGTCTTAGAAATTTTTCTCAGGCCTTATACTGTGTAAGATTTTGTATATATAAATAGACAAGAATTCTTTCTATTGAGAGGTTATAAAAATTCAAAAGACTCTAGTAAGTTTTTATATAAATTGTGTGTCTGATTAATATACTTGTTTACTTATTTGCTTGACGATATATTTTTATTGATTTATGTGTTGCTTAATTGAATCAACATAAAATTAAAACAAAAATCATTTTAAGAAGTTAAAAAAGACAACTTGATTGATACAAAAAATACAAAAATTAAAGAGAGCGAGTGAATAAAATTTTAAAAATTATGCTATTTTTAAAAATAAAATATTTTGTGATTCCAATAATTTTATAATGCTAATGGATGCTACAAAATAAAAGGAAAAAAAAATCCTAAAATCAATATATTATATGGTTCAATTAAAATTTTTTTAGAAAGCTACTATTATGAATTCATGCTGAGAATTCCTTACTTCTATTTTAATTTATTAATAATTAAGAATAGATAAAATTAAAAAATAAAAATAACAAAAATTTTTAAAATTAAAATAAATTTTTGAAATAATTATTTTAAATTAGGTTTGTAGGTTGAATTAGTTAAATTTGAGTTTGTAGGTTGACTTAATAAAAATCAAGCCAACCTGAGCCTCACCTAATATGATTCAGGTTAGAGTAGAGTTAAACATTTTCAGGCTATCATTACCTTGGCTTAGGCTCGAGTTGAGGAAATTAACATTATATTTTAATCCCCCAGTCTACCCAAACCGCCACCCTTTATATGTAATAGTGGCCCATTTTTAAAATCATGGGCCCAAGTTCATAGACTCGGGCTGTTAGGGGGGCCATTTTTTGTTTATGAACACTGAAAAGTAAGGACCAATTCATTCATTGCAGGTCCAGGGTACCGACCGACAAATTTGGTAATTATTGCATGGGCCGATGTGATGTGGTCCATTGTAGAACTGGGTGGCTTCTTACATCTATGTTTGTTTTATTTATCCAGTGGAACGGGCTAGCTCCAATGGGTCCAAGATTACTGATCCGAGCTCCCTTTGGTCCTTCCGACCCCGTAGCCGAGGCCTATTAGAATAATTATTAACCATTCAACTTGATTATATTTTCATATCATATTGAATTTGATGAGATTGAAAATCATTTATAGTGAATTGAATTGTGTTTGGGCTAATCTAACGAGGTTGAATGCTCCAACAGCAATATTATTCGAAGTTTGAGATCTACAATGAATAGCAAACGTTAAACTACCTGAGGTGTCCTCAGCGAAGGCACTTCGACGCTTAAGTTTGTTTTAGTCGAAATAAGTAATCGAACAAAAGAGTAAGAGCGTATAGTATAAATGACATTACCTAGAGTGTGTCTAGCAGTGAGGTATTTATAGTCTTCTCTTAGTGTGTAATACGTTTAAAATGCCCCTACCAAATCTAGAGGACAAGAGGCTCTTGTCCTTGCTTGGGGGTTATTGGTCATTTTCAATTCCGATATTATTTCAGGTGGCATCATCTCCTGGTTTTCAGGGTGAACAGTACTCTGGGTAGATGTCTCTCTACCAAAGTTAGTGGCGAAGAATGTACCGGGCGGCACGCGCCATTAATGTGGAAGCATACTGCTTGTCAGAATATTAAATGCGACAAGGATATGAATCAGCGCCAGAGTAAGCACTATACTCGACAATGGTCGAATAGACAGAGCGGTCGACCAGATAAATGGTTGAACAGACCAAGTGGTTTAAAGCCTCTCGTTGAGTGCGGTCGAGAACAATCCATTTAGCCAAACGACTATGATCGAGTGATCCGGCCCAACTAGGTCCAGAAACGGTGTTAGGCTGTGCATATTAAGTGAGCTTAAGGGCCCTCTTTGAGGTCGATAGCTTGTTGGGTTAGGCCTGTTAGGTTATCCTATATCAGAATTGTTAATAAATTAATTAAAAAGTATTTTAGTAACAAACAAATACATCAATTCAAAATTTTCGAAATATCTAATTCAAATAAAATTAATATCATAATTTAACTTCAGAACCATATAAAGAGAAGTTGAATTGAAGAAAACTTGTATGATTAAGAAGTTGAGTAGTTAATTGACCCAACAATATCACCTTCACACTTATATGTGTGAGGATTGGGTTCAAATCTTAACAAATCTTTAACATGTGCATAAATAAATATTATAAGAAAGGAAAAAAAAGAAAGAAACATGATGATCAAGAAAACAACAAAACAATTTAAGAAACTTGCCACCCGAACACAATATATGATGCATAAATTTTAAACGGTGGCTCATTTTGACTTAGAATCAAAGTTCATTTTATTATTGCATAAAGATTGATACGTACTGGACTTCCTCTAATGCATTCAGACGTTGTGTTTGTGGAAGTTGAATAATAGATTTCTTATCACACCTATTAATGAATAAAATTTTGATTCGAGAAGAATATTTGGGGTCTCTGTCAAATAGATAGCTACATCATGTTAAATCACAATATTCAATCTCATCTTCTATCTTTTTGTCATATATATATGTATATATATATATACCTGTAATACAGACACTAGAAATCACATATGTACAGTTTCTATTGATTTAATTCCAACTCACGTGAATCTTGGTATTAGATAGGCCTGTCAATCCCATTCAACTTCACACTCAAACCCATAAAAAAAAAATTAAAATAGGCAAAAGTAGAGTCTATATCTATTAAATATCCAACGACCCTAAATTCCCCAGAATTCTTAGTACTTTTGGATGTTATCAGATGCGTCCCTACTCTCTAGATCACCATCAAATCCAAACTCCCTCCCCTCAGCTCCAATCTGTTTTGCTCATAAACTTTAACAGCTTTGCTCTACGACCATGCTAGCTGCCAGTTTGCTTATAAACTATTATGGACAATAAAAAGATTCCATGGAGACCATTTTGTGTGGTCTGTTTTCACATCCAAATCGTAGATAAATGATATATTTGCTGTACATATATTTTATCCAAATGGAAGAAGAAGTAATAATATACAAATATTTGATCCCACATCATGATAGGAGTATATATTACACGAAGAAATGGACAGAAAACCTGTGGAAAAAATACATGGTTTCTTTTGCTTTCTGTTTGCTGATTATCCGGATGCCGTGAACAATTGCAACTTTGCGACTCCTATCTTACTTCAGAAGCCTGTTCAACATCCAGCACTTTGTCAATATTGAGAACTAAAGAACAGTTGTGCCATTCAAATCGCTCCAAGGAGAATCTAGGAAGTAACCAAGAGAAGAGAAGAAAATAGGCTAGGAAACAGTGAAACTGAGAAATTGGTGGGCACAATCAAATAAAGAAAATTGCATTCTGTTTTCTGCATTGATAAACTGGAAACATCTAGAAAACAGTGGTTACAAATGGAGGTAAAATATAAAATATCATTTTATCCTTTTCATTTTCCATTGTGTTCATTATTTAAGATACAAAGTACGATCAGTAGCAACACTGGTTAAATCTGTAAGCTTACCTCAGGGTAGCAACTTTGACGAGAAATTTTTTGGTTCCTTGTATTTACAACCAATTCACATTGTATTTTCGTCTGCAACAGATCATAATGAGGCAGATATTAGACATATTTGAATTAGATCTGTATAACAAAATTCTTTAAAAGATCATAAGCAAGCTACAAGCTACTGATGAGGGATATACATTCGAAAGTCAAGATGTCATGGAGTGGCCAAATAGTCAAGATTAATCATTCTAGTTATTCACCAAGTCAAATCATTTTATAATTCTACAAATTAAAATACAAATGCTTCAAGAACATATTTTAGGGGCAATCACTTAAAGTATGCGACATAAATAGCAACCTCAAATTCCCTAGGCTTCTAACCGAAAGCAAAGAGGATATGAAATTAATTTGGCAGTACCAATCCTTTCCCTATAGATTAGAGAAATACAAAACATAAACTCCCCACCGTTACTTTCAGTGTACCATAACTACTTTCAACCTTTCCATGCTTGTTTATAATTGATTAGAAAGTAATTTTTACAGCATCTAAGTCACAATACAAACTCTAATAAGAGTATCTCTAGTTCAATGACCTAAGTGGGAAAATTTGAACCATTTGTCTTAACCCAACAGAAAGAGTAACCTAAAACACGAGCAAATATAAATGCCTATTCCTCTTACAATTATATTTCATCATCAATTCATTTACACCAAAACTCTGTTTAATATCTGTTTAACATCTACAGGCAAAACTGGACTACAAAAACACATTCATGACATTTAAACTATTGACACTAAGCTATACTGGCATATCATGATATACCATCAGTTAGGATTACATCATACAAGTCGCCTACATCATCAATTATAAAACCGTTTATCTGTATCACACTACATTTCCCTGGAAAGCAAACTTTTTGCAATTTATGACCAATATTAAGCACATTTGAGCCAAAACAATGACCAAGTCTCTATCTAGCATGTCATGATGGCGGGTGAGCTATAAAACTGGCTTGAGGAAACTTGTTTCATCAAGTCGATACAGAATCACAAGTGAAAAGCACTTTTTGTGGCTGAACTACAAAGTTCCAGTAGTACATCATTCATCATTGTATCTTTATATCTACATTGGTGTAATGCTCCATGACATCACATTCTATTCAAATTAAACTATTGCCTGCTATAACCAACATTCAGACAGTTAATCCAAAATTAATTGAGTTCATAAAACTTTTGACTTTTATTTTCTCAAGCTCCTAAAGTGTCACAAGTGCAAACCAACTAGAAAGAATATGGGAACTTTCCCAGATTTCTTAAAACTCAATTTCAACCACTCATCTTTATTAAATCTCAAGTACTGCAAATAATTATACCCCCACATGCCCCACCCTTTCGTAACATCTCAAGCTTTTTCCAATATAATCTCCCCAAAAAGATTATTATCCATACACTCAATGTAAACTAAGTTGCCGACACACAACTGAGAGCAGACATGGAGAGTTTATCGAATTCTTACTGAAACGATGCTTTATATATTGGGATGAGCAGAAAATTCTAGCATATTTTGAAGTTGCTCATAGAATGATGATATCATACAGTTAATAAAAGCAAGATTTACCTTCAGAGGGAGGTGAAAGGACAAAATCCCTAGCTTCCCACTAATCTCCGACTCCGTATCAAACGTAATCTCACCTTTCGCCAAGTCCTCAATCAACAAAATCACATCACTCAAAATCTCTACTTGATCGAGCTGGAGAGTAGCGTTCACGTACGAAGACCTACGCACCTTGATATGTCCACCACCCGAAGTCACAAACCCCAGCCTCTTCCCTCTGTATCCGATCGCAACGAGCAAGGAATCGTAGTCCATGGAGTAAAAATCGTTGTTTCGAACCCTAACCGTGAGGTCCAGGGTTATATCGAGTGAAATTTTCGGACGAGTGTGGAAATGTAGACGATCAAGGCGAAGGCGAACGACGGAGAGATTGGGGTCAGAGGGCCAGAGGAGGTAGGCGGCGGCAACAAGTAAGAGCAGGAAGATGGCGGAGCAGAACAGGCAGCGCATCCATGATTTGCGGAAAAGACGGTGGCGATGGGGAGGAGGATACGGAGGTAGAACGATAACGTACTGCGGCGATTCTGGTTGGGGGAATTGTGGCTCGGAGAGTAGAGGCTGCTGAGACGACGACGTACCGGAATGTTTAGTGGCAGTCATGTTTATGCATCTGCAAAGTTCTACAGAACAAAAACCAGGTATATATACATATGTGTACATGTATTTATATATGGGTTTCCGGGGGATACGGGTCAAGGGAGGAGGAAGAGGTGGGACCGGGTCGGGTCTACAGCGGGTTCTGTTTTGTTTTCTCGCTACAATTTTCTCCAATTGGAACTGACGGGGGTTTGATTGAGGAATATCTGAGTTTGCGTCGATTGTTGTTAATGTACGAATTGGAGGAATGGGTATGGAACGGAGTTGTTGTCGGACTGGGTAAACTTTGGACGATGTTTGTTCACACCTCATC
>JACGDI010005258.1:19162-34903 GCA_014898725.1 Jacaranda copaia | reverse complement strand
GACCAACTTGGCTTTTTTGAATGCCCAACTCTAGTGGACCTTGGAGGTAATAGGCAATGGACATCTTACAACTAGTGGAAGTGGCCAGCAGCAGTTTTTATTGATGGAGATGGTGATAGCACCCATGGACTGGATTCATGCATGGTATATCAGATGAGAGGGGGAGGGGAGTGTCCATGGTCGGAGCAATTCTACTGATATATGCCAATGGAAATTTACTATGCAAATTTTTAAAGTATCACAATGTTGTCATAACAGTGATACTACAGCGAAAAAGAAGATTCTAGGAGTAATTGACTTAAAAGAAGTAACGGTATTAAGAAACATTTTATGACACATTCAGTTCAAAAACTGAGTTCTAGATATTAGCAATTGCCATCCCACCAGAATAATGGTACCAATGGAAGAAGCTCTTTCTTCAAAGCGCTCATATTGAATACAACTTCAGCATATAGAACATCATTTGTGAAAAGGTCATGCTGCAAGACCTTTACCCCATTGATATCACCAACCTACAATTGCAAGCAATGAACTTTTAAGTCAGAAGGAAGAAAGAATAAGAAATTACAGAAGGAAGATTTATAGAATTGTCATTATCTCATCACCTCAGTAGGAATGTGTATGGGCTTTTTAGGAATGTCTTGCAAAGAAAGGCTTGGTACGCACTTTAGAGCTTCTGGTGGATCAGGAGTCTCCTGTTTCAACTTAAGTTCATGTGTTGCACGAGCCAGTTCAGCGAGATCCTCCTGGGTCATGCTAGCTTTCACCTTTTCCAAATTTTCTTTCTCAGCAGCTTCATCACGGGAAGCCTTCTCTGGATCGGGCTGTTAATAACATCAATTAGCATATGAAATAGTCATGTCATATTGCACCTAACAAAATCAAACAAGAGCAGCAATGAAAACTGTTACCTGCATTTCAATAGTTACACGGTGTGGGTTATTCAAAATGAACTTTTCTATCAAGGGAGCAAAGACTGCTTTGGAGCCTTCCTCAGCTATTCTAGCCTTTAATGCCTTTAAAGGTTCTTGATACTTTAATGGCCTGAATGGATCCATATCATAAATCCACTTCCCCTATTAGATAAAAAGATTCTTATAAGAATATTTCAGACTTGAAGGATAAAACAGTAGAGGAGAAACAAAATGGACGTAGATATTATAACAATATCATTGCTTACAATGGAGCGAAGCATTAGTGCTAAGCCACGAGGAAATGATCCAGTATTGTTTTCTCTGAGAGAGAACTCAATTGTATTCATTGATGCTTCCACAGCATCAGGATGGAAGCCTTCCTCTGCCAGTCCTTTCAATGTAGTCATGATTAACTCTTCTACTTTTTGAATGTTATCTTCCGAAACACCTTTTAATCCAACACTAAACTGAGGCTGAAGGAGCTCATCTTCAATCCCCCCACCAACAATAGCATCCCCCAGGCCACTCTCCAGCAGGACTTTTCTCAAGGGAGAAGCAGGAGTTCCCACCATTAAATGATCCAAGAAACCCATGGCTAGCTCAGTTTCCAAGTCTAGAGGTGTTTCAGAGAGCAGCCAATTAAGGCACACCATGTGCTTCTTTTTCAAGTCAACCCCTTCAGCAGCAGGATATTTCTCAACAATCCTAACTGGTTCTGAGAACAGTTTCTGATAATCAATTCTTGATTCCTCAGGAGCTGAATTAGCTTCGAACGTGTCCAGATATTCTGCATGGGGGATAGCATAGAAAAATGTATGATATAAGTTTTAATATAAGCATTCTATAAATGGTCATCCAGGGCACAATGGTTGAGCAACAAAGAGCTATGGATGAAAAAGTAACTTCTTCACAAAATGCCCAACTAACATGTATACCAGAGATAAATCCCTAAAGTGGACAAATACATACACATATACTCTTATACGGATATAAACAAAGGTATTATGATTTACATTGAGGGCAAGTTAGAACCCTGTAATTAGAACCTATATCAGGAGGGAATAGAAGCCAACAGATTTCAAACACTTTTCTGCATGTTACTACTATTTTTTTCAATTTATTTGAATTTGAATTGGACAAAAGAATGCAAACAATTGCACAGATTAATAGAATTACACACCACTTAAAATCCGTAGCCGTTCATTTGGGTCGTCATCTCCATAAAACCATATCCTGGCATTGCTGGGATGATAATATTTACGGTGGAACTCCTGTAAATAGAACACATAAAGAACAAAATCACTCTTGAGCATAGAGAAAAATGTCAAGTAAATTGTAATATTTCTAAAATATATATTGGAAGAATGAAAGTGAGATCTTCCCTCTGGCAAGAAGGGTGCCTTAAAGTCGCAAGGAATTACCAAATTACTAAGTGCCAGGTACAATATCCTTCACATTATTCATCTCATAGAACTTTCAACCCAATTAATTTAGTCAACGAGCTTGACAATGAGAGGTAAACAATACATTAAAAAGAAACACTTAAGTGTAGATAACAATGAACTAATATGATTGACGGCAAACCAACCTTGAATTCCTCAAAAGTTAGTTTGGGAATAACTTGTGGATCACCACCACTATCAACACCATAAGTATTGTCAGGAAAAAGGGCCTGCAGATGAGTATTATAACAATCAAAACCTCCAGTACACATTTTACCTACTGTAAAAGAAACTTCAACATTTACTTGTTTCGGTAAGACTCATATAACGTATTCTTTTAGTTTTCGGGAAAAGCACATAAGTTGTTTCATGGGTCATAGAGTCCACAAAATTCACAAACATCAATTTAGTTTAAGTGAAGTTTACCTGTTGGGAAGCTCGGCCTAGTACGCTATCAGGCTGAGAATATACACCTTTCATCTCATTGAAAACGACACCTGGAGTAGACCACATAACAAATCAGATAAGTCAAGAATCTGCACGCCCTTCTAGAATAAATTGCTAAGATATATGAAACATTTACCAGGAGATAACAAAAACAATAGACGCCAATACCAACCTTTATAAGTTATATCCTCCGAGGGGTCATTCAGTTCATAATGCCAACCTTCTTGTTGAAAAGTTTTAATGTCATCCACACATTTAGGGAAAAAGACTGCATCTAAGTACACATCGACCAAGTTATAGAAATCCTGCGCAACAACAAGTAGACATATGTAAGTTATAAGGGATCTTAGAGAAAATTTTGTGTGTTTATACTTGGATTGAAAGACCAGACCTTTGTATTTGTGGAAGCTACAGGATAGCAAGTCCTATCAGGATATGTGAAAGCATTTAGAAATGTATGCAAACTTCCCTTCAACAACTCGACAAACGGCTCTTTCAGAGGATACTTTCTTGAACCACATAGTACACTATGTTCTAAAATGTGAGGAATTCCAGTTGAATCTTTTCTGCATCAACAAATTGACATGTTGGAATTTCATTAAGCGGATTATCTAGAACAAAAGTAGAAAAGAAATGGAAACATAGCTTGGTGAGTGTAAGTAACTTGACAGACTCTTTGCTAAAGTCACACTCAAACTTTCTTAACAATAATTGTATTTAGTAAATCAGAATTCTTCTGTGATGCAAAAGAAGATGCAGATACCATCAGCTTCCACTACTACAAGTTAAGGAATGTTTTCTCCAAATTTCACAATAAAATACTTTCTCTATCAACATTCAAATTATCTTATTTGAACTATAACGAAATTTTACTTAAGAGTTCATAGTGCAAGGTTCTTTTCCATCTTCAACTTCATAATACCATTCTAAAATTTAGCAAGCCAACTCAATCATGCAACTTAAGCAATGAAGCTCTTGAAGAACTTCCATGTTCAAAATGGAAACATGATTTTGTTGGAATTTTACAATATAATTAAATAGAAGCATTTTCAAATATAAAATTTAATCAGCCACAGGTAGAACGCCTAAGCAAGAATCGATTCTCTACAGAAACGCTTACGGAGGAGTCCGGAAAACAATGCCAAAGACTTTATTCTCGTCGTCATTGGACACCGACATAATCTCAGCTCCAGTCTTCTTGTGCTTATACAACACCGCTCTAGATTTACACTCATCAATAAACTCCTCTGATACTTTCTCAAACCCGAGCTTCTCCGCCACTTCATCATCCGCTCCCAAGACTTCTGACACTTCACAAAACTATCACGAACACATTCACATTCATTTAAAATATTAGACAGCGAATAGAAGCATCACTCAAATTACCAGGAGAAGACTGCACAGACGAGGTGGCGACCGCGCGGACCGAGAGAGAGCAGAAGTGCCTTTCCAGCTTAAGAGAAGGACGTGAGATGGAACCTATGAGGCCGAGATGCCTCCGGAGGAGGGAGCGGTGGTGGACGTTGGGGACCAAACGCTGCCGCCTGGGGAGGCGCGCGAGGCCGTGAGCGGAGCGGTAGAATAATCTGGTGGAGGCGAGCGCACAGGAAGACGAGGAGGAGGATAAGGACCGCAGCAGCACCGCTCTCTCCATTGGAGCTCTGAAAGGAGCGAAAAATGGGGGAGAGGAGTAAACAGAAAATAATATCTATTCCTTTGTTTGGGGGTTTATGATTTGGGAAGGGAGGGAAAAATATAAATATCAACAATTTTGTGGTGCTTTCTTGTGCAATAAGAAGTACTAAACTAATTTTTGTGTTTCGTAAATTTTACTTAATTCTTTTTTTTATTTTTTAAATAAAGGAAATTGCTAGCAAATTTTTCAGGTCAACCATTGGACAATTAGCATCTTCTCGTCCTCTATTTTGTCGAAGTACTCATTTTTCTCTTGGTTTTGTCCTAAATCCTAAGGCCCAAAATTAGAGCTGTAATGACGATACAAATTTCAGATGAGTTGTAATTCTGGAATTATTTTTTTTTATGAATTAGAAGATAAGATGCCATCAAGAAAAAAATTATGATGGCCATTTTTACTACAAATTAGATATACTTAAGTATAGTGGGGAAAAAAAGGGTTGATGATTTTGCTTGGTAATCAAGTTATGTCTGTTTGAATAGGTACGAAATTAGTTAAAATTCAATTTATCTAAATAGCTGCTGATTCCACTAAAGATTTATGTATTTTGGACGGAATTATGTATAATAATATTATTTAACTTTTCTATAAATATTAAATTTTAGTAATTATTTTTTATGAATCGCATTTTTCATGGGATCGGTCCCTTTAATTGTACAAAAATACATGAAAAGCAAGTTTCGAAACGTAAGAATTGAAATATAAAAGAATATTCTTTTGCTAATGTTATAGTATTTTCATATAGTGTAAATGCCTCCATAATATATATTGTCGTATAGATAACAATTACCAATATTATACTTTGAAATTAATTTAATTTCTAAATTAACTTTTTGAATTTTAAAAGTGAACATATTATAATTTAATGACGTTGTTCTCACATTTATGTATATAATGTTAGAATTTGAACACTAACAAATTCTTAATATTTATATATGAGTAAATAAAATAAAATAGACACATCGAAAATATATGGCAGATAAAATTGACACTTGTCTAACTACATTTAACTTTAGTAACAAGATAACGCTTATTGAGGCTCTAAGTTGAACTGAAAATCTGGGCTTCTATCAGGCACATGAGTTATCAATTTCCTTCCTTCACAACTCCATGAAATGCAAGGATTAAGTCCACCAATAACATTTATAACCCTTTGCATTGCATCTTTTATTCTATTTTATGAATATATTTTTAAATAGTTTATATATATTTAAAAAAAGAAATCAATAACCTTAACTCATATTCATAGAGTGAAGTAAAATAGAAAATAAACCTAAGATTGAAACTGATGATCTGAAACACATCATTAGCCCACTTTGAAATTCCATACATGATGCAAAACAGGGAATGACTGTATATAAACACAAATATAATTTACTTTGCAGCAAATAAATTTACAACAGATTGTCCATAGAGAACCATACAAGGATGAATAACTTACAATCTCATTAGGTTCGCTATACATTCACGAGTAAACTATATATATATAGAACTCAACAATTCCTGGTACTATTTCACCACAAAAACACAACAAAATGGTAATTATTCATAGGGGAACCAACATATGTGAGACACACACACACAGTTGTAAGAAAGAAAGAAAAAGAATCCTCTTCTTCAAACCTCATTTCTGTTCTGCGAATGTGCGATGGCCCTCAAATTTCTATACATATCCGAACAAGCAAGGGAAAAATCAGACAACGCCCGGAAAAGTTCAGGCAAATGGCTCTTCAGACTCATAAGGGACTTGTCTCTAACTTGAATGCATTGCCTCTTGTAGGCTTCTTCGGTCTCCTCCAACTTCTGCTTTGCGGCTTCCACCACTAGTTGCCTCTCAGCAATAAGATCTTTATCATGAGCCCTATCCGGGTCCATCTCATCAGGAGGCGTCCGTTTATGCATGTACTTATTATGCCAATTCTCATAATCTCGAGTCTTTCTGATGAGATCCTTTCTGCACTCAGCACATCTGTTCTTAAACTCCAACTCCTCTTTCTGATATTGCCATATGGTCTTAATTATGGCCGCAAAGTTGCTAATAGTCGCTCTAGCTGGCTCATCCGGGAGCTTTTCAAGATACTCATGCCAAGTGTGTAGGAGCATCTGTATTGGGGGGTTTTGAGGCCGACCAGGAGAAGAAACTTTCTCCTTCCAGTTTGTGTCTATAGGAATGAGGTTCAGCTTCAGCCAGTTGTTAAGTGCTTTGATATAGTCTTTTTGCTGGCTCATAAGTTCACTGAAATTTGTGTGCCATTCCTGAACGACGCCGCCTAGTTGGCGTGTGCGCTCGTGGTGGTGCTCGCTCGTTTCTTTTGAAGCCTGGGAGATGTCAAGTAGCCTCAAAGCTTGGACAATCTTGGATTGGGTCTCTTGATGTATTCTAATTGTTTCCCACATTGTGGCCATCCTGTGCAATGCATTCCAACCGTCAAAATATTCAGACAAGGATCAAGAAAGAGAACAGATGAGAATCCTAGTGCTACAAGCTGTCAAAACTATGTAATATGTTTCTAAAAAGAATAAGGAAAATCAAGCCAGTGTCACACAGAACTAGACTAATATGGCTTTGAGCAAGTACTAGCCCAGGCCATAATCTGCAGTCTACATGAGCAAATTTTGATATCATTTCATATCACTATACTGGAAAATTATAAGCTGTTATTCATCTCTGTTCATTTACATAGATATTATATGTTCCATCATCTAAACCATTTACACCACAAAGAAAGGCTAATAAAAAAGCCAAAATATCTCAACAAGAGCACAGATAGACATAAAATATAATTTCCACATAGAAGAGTGTAAGGACTCACCCATCGACAAGAGCAACAAGTTTCGGATAGAGTTGCCCATCGCGCAGACGATTAATTTCAGAAACAGTGGAGTCCATGGACTGCATGTCGACAATATATCTTGTATGCAGATGGCTGACTGCTGCTTTCATTCTCTCTAAAGCTTCCGTGTTTGAAGCGCGTTTCTTCAACTTATTCAAGGAGGCTACCTTTTTCTGATATTCAAGTTTCATCTGCTCACCTGCCTGTTGCGCCCCAAACAATAGACAATAAAAAACAATCTCAAAACACAAATGATCAAGTAGTGGAGGAAAGAACACACTGATTTGCATTTGGGTTTTGTCAATAAGCAAGCTATTGTTTTGTTGCTTCTTACTTTCTAAATTTGGAAGTGATTGTTGACCAATAATGAAACTTCTGATAGATTTATCACCTATAGACCAAGCCTTTTTTCAGGCAAGCTCAATAGTTTGTTATTATATTTTGTCTTTTTCTATTTTCAGTTATTTTAGGGAAAAAAGTGTAAGATTCCTGCTGTAAATCTATTTACTAGCAAAGTTTTTTCAATCCATTTCCATGATTTACTTTGAGATAGATACCTTTAGTTTACATTTAAAACAAAACCAGAGCCACAGAGTTAAATTATTTCATTTAGCATCATTTATACAATCTAGTCCACAATCTTCAGTGCAGCAAAAATTTCATAGAATTGCAAATAATTTAATACATCATTTGAATCAAACAAGCTGAATGAAATGGAACTAACAAGACAGAAGCACTTAGATACCTTCACTTCATCATAAAGCTTTTTCTCCCACGCTAGCATTTTGTCCAATACAGTTGCATGAGTTTCATGCTCGTCCAAATCAAAGTCGTCCACCCCATCATCAGCATTAGCATTAGCATTGGCCAAACCTTTGAAGGACCGATTCCAAGTGATGACCCGCATTACCCTTTCTGAATGATTAATATGCCCTGCACCAATAAAGGCCACAGTACTTAAACATCTACTTGAATAATTCATGACTAATGTAAATCCAACAACCAAAACAAAACTTGCTAAGTTGAGAAAACCACCCATATCAAAATGTTCTTGCTTGATTAAGATGCATGAATTTCCATAAATCATTTTCTAGAAAAATCACACAAAGAACAATAAGTCCAACAATAAGATCAAAACAGAAACTATGCTGTTCCAACCACAGTAAGCAAAAGCTATAATCATTCCGTACCTCTTTTATCGGCAAAATTCGAGTGATAATGCAAGCGGGTCGCCTCAAGCATCCGAGAAACCTCATGAGCACTTTCTGAAGCCTTAAGAAAGCAATCATCAAGTTCAACAAATATTTGCAACAAGTTCACATTGCTAACGCCACTTTTCTTTTTCCCCTCGGTTGGAACCCCTTGTTTCACTCTCTTCACAACCTTTGTTGCTGCCATTGCCGCCTCTGGCGGTGGTGGCTGAGGCGGAAGTTCACTTGCCGTCTCCGCCACCTCTTCCAGTGCCTCTACTTTCTCACTCTTCCCATCCATTTCTCTTTTCCTAGCCCTTTCTTCAAGCATCTTCCGTGCAAACTCCTCCCTCTCAGCACTATTCTCCTCCACATCCGCTAATGCAGGCCCAGGGACATTCTCCATTGAGAAGAAGTAATCCCAAGACATCCCTTTATTCTCTGGCGGAGGAGGAGGAGGCTGCTGCTGCTCACGATCACGTTGATCATTTTTGCGAGGCTGATGCAAAACTTCCTCCTCCATAACCTCCGGAGGTGAAACCCCACCTCTACCCCCACTCTTACTACTACGCCGTTTCAAGCTATGATTGCTCTCTGTCTCAACATCCTCTTCGTTTTCCTCCTCAATTGGATCGGAGTGTTTGTTTTCAGGTGGGGGGATCGAAAATTCCGGCATGGTGGCTGCGCGTTGGAGGGGGGACGAGAAGGACGCGGGAAGGGGAGGTGGAGGAGGAGGGAAATTCTCGTAAGGAGGAAGAGGGGGAGGAGGGGTGGCGCCCCCGACAGCGGCGGATGATGACCCAGAAGGAACCACGGCGGCGGAGGGGTATATGACCTCACCCTGGGCATAGTCACTGAGGGCGGCGCCAGTGTTCTTCAAGGACATGGCGTGGGCCGAGTGGGCCGCGGCGAACTTGTTTCTTGCCGTCACGGCCCGCCCCATGTGCTGCTTTCTCTCCTTGCATCGGTTCACCGTCTCTTCGTTCTCGATCTTGGATTGCGTGCAGCCCATTGGGCTCTCCGGGCAGTTAAAGTCAAAATTGTCCGACACACAGACTGTGCGTATATGGGTGAAAATTCAGCAAGACAATTCAGGGTTTCTGGGATTTAGATCAGCTGTTTACTGTTCTTTTCCTCTGTTTGGGGAAATAAAATTGGAAGAAAAAAGTGAAAAAGCAACCTCTACGATGACTATTGATCGCGAGGGGCGCATAACAGGAGCACGACGAGGTTGGATTCTTCTCTTTACCAGTACTGTGAAAAACTGACAGGTGTCGAAGGTGGTAAAATTGCTGTAGTGAGAAAGAAGATTCGCGACAGACGACAATACGCCTCCGCCGCCGTCCAACCCCAACCCGAGATTTTAACCATTAAAAATTTATTTCACCTTATATTTGGCATTAACATATTATTTTTGTATATTAACACTTAATTATTGTCAAACACATATATAATATGTATCCATGGACATGCAATATTATGAATTAATAATTGTATTCAATTTTTTAAAAAAATTTCAATTGTGTCCAACTTTTCATTTTTTAAATGAATTGAAATGAAATACGATCAAGATCAAACTTTATCCAATGATATTACATTTATTTTTCCTATTAGTTTATAAGGATCGAGCACCCATATTTCAAGATCGTACAAGCCTATAATATGAAATGCACCAAAACCAAAAGCAAGCCAATCCAGAAATAAATAAATAAGTTTCAAAGTTTTTGACCAAATCAAAAGAAAATTTTTCTGTACGTTCATCATAAAATATTTCCAGATCATAAATAATATATTAGAGAATTCAAAATAATAAAAATGTACTCCATTATGAGATAAACAAAAAAATTTGGTGTGTGGTTTGTCAAAAAAAAGACATTTTGTAATGTAAATTACATGGTTTATCATGTGAGATAATTTATCAAAAGGAGTGTGAAGGATTTAATAATTATGCAAAATAAATTTATATACATGTGCTAGCAGTTATAAACAAGCCTATGAACTTCTAAACACACAATACAAACACGTGATTGGTCTTGATAAATCAATTTATCATAAATTATGCCATGAACCAAACTAAAGAATTTATTTTTAGTTTGGTCTTTCTTTCTTAATTGTGGTATTAAATATTTTCTTCAAAAAAAACACTTAATTGATATTAAATATAAGTTGATTATTTATTTTGTACCTTTCAGTTTCTATCTTGTGCTCTTAAAATTTTATTCTTTTTAAATTTATAAATAATTTTATTTAAAATTATCGTATCCATGTTAACTACAACCATTTACCCATAGAGCTAACCATTAAAATGGAATAAGGGATAAAACTTTAAGCATTTTAACAAAAGAGGGATATGTCAATTAGCAAAAATCTAAAATAATCTTAGAGAATCATTAATGTAAACAATAGTCACACATTTAATGCTTTTGAAAGAGTGTATGGGAAAAAAGAAAATGGTCATAAGTTCAACAATGGTGTGGGAGAAAAAGATGGTCATAGCTAAGATAGCTTATTATCCCACCTAGAGGAACCTAAGATGCTCTTTGCCATGTTCTCTTTCCAACTTTTCTTTTTGGATCAAGCACAACCATACAACTTGTACAAGTTGAAGTTTTGATTGCACTTTAATCTTTTTTCATGGTGCAAAATTGATTCTTGTTTTTTTTAAATAATTTCCAATTTGTGAGATTTGTTTTTCATTATTTGTAATTTTAATTTATTAACTTCAAAGTTATGGTCTTGCACCATCCCACCATTTAGCTAACTAATTTGAAATATCCAATTAACTATAGCATATGAAATATTATTTATTCACACTTCGTCTATGTTGTTCAATTCGACAATAAATGATTGATGAAAAATAGAATAAAGTGAGTGATGAGACTAAATAATCAAACAAACATTATGTATATTTTATAATTTATTTAAATATTGTATTAGTCAATTTATCCATCGCATGTGTACTTTGATAGATTATGATATCTATAAATATATATTTGACAGTTCAACAAATTTACTTAGAATTATATGGGCAATTTGTAAATTTTATCTCCATTTATAGTGAGTAGTTGAGTTTGGACGAAGACATCCCACCTATCTCATCCTTGGATGAATTATTTTCATATCAAGACAAAAAAATTATTACATGCTTTCATCCAATAAATTATGTCCATTCTCCAACCAAATAATCCAAAGTAAAAGGCTTTGATGACTATTTACAATAATTAAAATCAGAATTATTTATTTAGTATAAATTAATTTTGATACAATATAAAATTTAATTATATCATTTTGTAATTATTTTTTTGATCAAGATGTCATTTTGTAATTGATCTAATTTAATTTAATTATATGAAAGCATATTAGCCATTACAAATTCATAGATACACAAAAATCAGTAGCCACATTCTCACCTTCACAATTCTCTGTGGCATTTCTAGCTAAGTACACAAGAATTAAAAAGGTCAAATTGGATTCTTATGAGTTTTGATTAGTTAGATGATATCTATATAGGCTAATGTCTAATTGTTCAAGCAGTAACAATAATATCTTATCGAGATAGAGATAAAGGGTCAAAAAGAAAGCCAAAAAAAAAAACATTTCATGCATAATCTCGAATGTTATCAGTTCCAATACATAAATCAGATAAACACAATAAAATTAAAAATTCATAGATTAACGGAGCGTTTAACATAATGATTCACAATCACTTAGACATATACCAAGTGAACTACATGAAATTTCGAGTTTGAGAAAAGTTTTCGGACAAATAAATAGGAAAAGTGCAATTAAAATGCACTTTTTCCTGAAACCCCACCCCAGTTTTTGATGCTGAAATAAAGTGGCTTTTATAGCCGCCCATGCAAGATTCTGTGGCTTGCATGTGACACACCAGAACCCACTTCCTGCTGTATATTTTCCAGATTTGTGGTCATATCATTTTGTCATACAACTCCAAAAACACATCTTGTCTGGTACTAGAATGTAAGAAGATGGGCTGTCAGCTTTTGATACAATATATGCAACCTTTGATGCAGCAAGAATGTCAAACTATGTGAAAAGATTCCTCGATTTTAAGGTTTTGGCTTCACATACCTAATCTCCCAAATCTCCACATCGTTTCCACGATCGTACTCTTGCACATACTGTGGGATCTCTTCTAGACCAACAAGTCTCCCGATGAAGCTGCCTGAATGTTCAGTTCCAAGAGCATCCTCGTCAGCATCATCAACCATTGTGAATCAGATGACAGTTTAATGGGACTGATGGTTAAGACATGATATAGCATTGCTTACCTTCTTCGTCTTTAAGATAACTGAGGAAGTGTGAATAACCGTTTGCCACAACTTCAAGATCATCGATGGTGAAGTTATACCGTTTCTCTAGAGCTAGGTATAATACCTGAAGTTAGAAATGAAAATCCAAAGTTTTCTTCCTTCAGAATAATGACGAAACATTATGCATAAAATCAGAAATCATTCATAGACCATTGCAATAAATGCAGTTGTAAGAAATTTACCTTTTCCGGAGTATTGGACATTATTACTTGTAATATACTGAAGAAGGCGTCGGTTAAGTCATCACTGTAAATTACATCAGCAGCTAAGAGCAAAGAAGCTGTCTGAAGCTCTTCAACCTCTAACATGCTCCAACCATAGCTGCAGAAGATAAGTGATTTTCTAGTGATCAATCTCTTAAGAAGAAGATGGCCATGAAACCTCACAACTTCCGTTACACTTTCAATCAAATAATGAACTATAACTGCTTGGTACCTTTGTTGAGATGGAGAATTTACTACGACTTCAGGGGGCCATGAACAGTTCCAATCAAGTTCGTGTACATATATAGAAGCCTTTGGGTGAAAAATTCCAGCATTGAGATGAATGTTCTTGGCACAGTTTCCAAGTACTTCGTCACCCTGGTCTGCGGTATATTACACCACAATGACACCAGAAAACAATTCGTGCATCCAGACAATATAAAATCGCTAAACCAATGAATCACCTAGAGCAACTTGCATGAAGTGGCACGGAGTTCACACCTGAATCATTTGTAGTCTATAACAGAGAGCAAAAGGTGTGTACCTATATATTAAAATCATCAAGAATAAAGAATTTCTAATGTATCAGACCCTCATAAACATAAGAAAACATGACATTTCCCAAACTCCTACTTAACCTTGCTCCCATCTTTCTTAATTCATTTAAGCATTTCCACTTGCATAGCCATAACCAAGCCTTTTGTGAAACACCGTACTAAGCTTCTCTAGATTTTCTATTTATACTCACTCCCTTTTAAATTCAGTGGTCTCTCAGGTGGAACGAAGTTATCATCAGTAGAAGCCCACATGCGTGCAAGTAGAAAGAGCAAAGGAAAAGGCAGAGAACGCATGCTCTGATTGCTAGACTTGAGGAAAAAGTACCATGACCATATAGAAGTGGTAAAGTACAAACCAAAGAGCGCGAATGGTGAAAAAACAGGACATATTGTGCAAATGACAGTTTGAGTCACACTTTACCAGTTATGAAGACAGTATTAGCAACACGGGCAAGCAACATGCCGACCAATCCTGGTAGAGATAATGAAAGAAACTCCTGTCATACAAGCAGCACTATCATCTTCAAAGATTTACCTTCTGGAAAATTAAAACTATAATATCAGGCTGGCATTTTAAGCTTCCTGGTTCTACCAGTTCTTAACAATTGACAAACTTAACTACAGGACTCCCAAAGTAAAGCACAAGAAACTTTACCAGTACCGGCTCCAAGCTCTACGGCAACAATTCCTTCAAAACTGGATGATTTATACATCATATGCAGCACAAAATCAGCTAGTACCAGTTCTGCTTTCCAAACCTGAATGAGGAAAAACTGACATCAATGGCATACAAACAAAGCAGAAGCATCATTTAGAGCTTGCTAAAGGGAGTGTGTGTCATTTTAAATAGAAAAATACAAGAAAACTGATGAATCCATCAAATTAAATAGGAAACAGGAACACCACCAACAAACTACAGAATCAATACGAAAAGAACCTTGAGATGTTGGATAGATGTGAGGGGCTTTGATATTTGAAAGATGTCAAGTACCTTATTACCTGGAGACCAACTCTCGGAATGGATGAAGTGATGTTATGCTGGATGCTGATAACAACAGAATCCTTTTGCGGATCTGCAAATTAGATACCAAATAAATCCCATTAATTTTTTAGCCTCCCCCCCATTTTTTCTGTTTTCTTTCTTTGGGAGAGGGTGTTAAAATCTTTCAGGAAAAGAGAATCAAAAGATATCTCAACATCAAAACACTTGTGCCATTACAACATTAAAGCTACAAACAACCGTAACCAGAGACAATCTGTTCATGATTAAATTGAAAAAAATGCCAAAGTAAAGCTACACAATATACTGCTGAACGATTATAACAGTAAGAGTTTATCTTGCTAGCTAGAAATAGAGGCACACCATATCATTATTTGGTCGTTCTCAAAGTTTAATACAATAAAAGTTGGCATAAGTAAAAAACATAACTTTTTCAACTCCATTCCATATTAACAAAATGCAAAGAGAGATAGATAACAAACTCCACGCTATAAATGGGCAAAACCAATGAACTTCTAAATGATGCATTATACTAAAAAAAATAAAAGCGAAAAAAGAAATGACACGCAAAGCTTTGCTTCCAAAGAAAAACAGTGAAATCTCTAGCCACAACAGTAGGTAAACTTGTTCAGCTATTGGCTACTTCAAATTACAGTTCAAGCAACATAAGTGAAAGACAAAGATAAATTGACAGATAAAATAACTAAGTTCCCACTGAAGAACAGGACTTACCGTGCCGTCGAGGTAGAACTAAATCTCCATCTTCATCCACCTCACAAACTTTTGCCCTCATTGAATTCAGACCATCTTCAATCTGTTCATCTCCTACATAATTAACAAGAAATTAATATCTTTTCACATAAGCAATCATAGGAAATTTTCATAATATCTTTTAGATTATGCATATCTTATTGAAAAAAATAAATGAAAAGAGAAACCCTAACGAGGTGGGAGTGAGATGGTGAAATGGGAGATGTGCGGCCCGGAGTGGTTTGGAGGGCATCCCAGGTGAACCTCACTCATCACTTGCTCGTCTCTCAAGTCTCCTCCGCCTTCCGCCGTATGAGACGGCGCATCTCCCTGATCGCATTCCATTTTTACCACTACCCAGACTTTAGACAGCG
>JACGDI010005257.1:294463-313227 GCA_014898725.1 Jacaranda copaia | reverse complement strand
CTGTCTCATTTGTAGTTGGACCTGCTGGGCTATCCCATATCAAGTAGTCATATACTTTTTAAAATATATGAAAAGAAATCTGCTTTGTTTAAAATATGTCGGACACGTCTTTGACTAAGGATTGATGGTGTATCGCAATGTTTTATTATTATTATTGTTAATTTATAATCTAAAGTATATTTTATTTGAGATGATGTTTGATACATAAACCAAGATATGAATAATTTTTTAAAATAATTGCCATGCAACAAATATGAAACAAATGTCCAAATTTTTCATAAATATCAATTTTAAGTAATTTCTCCAAACAATTCTTATTTTATAATCATAACCAAAATGAAATCGAAATAAACTCTCTTTGTAGTAATCAAAAGGAAAACAACCTTAGAACTAACAAACTTTTTGGGAATTCAAATTGGAAGTAGGGGAATAAAAGCCAACCAATCAGGTTATTTCATTATCATAAAATTTTTCAAAAACGCCGCAGATTAGAAGCAAGTCAAAATAACACCATACTGTCAATAGAAACCTTCATCGTATAGAAATAGAACTGTGAAACGATTTGAACTGAAACACTCACAACATTTTCAATGCTGAAAAAATTGTGCCCATCCAACAATCGGAAAGAGATAGAACTAATTCAATGTATACAAAATTGTGTCAAACTTGGCCAACTGTTCCTAATGTGCCAACTTTCACAAAATTGGGTCAAATATAAGTTCTTGTCACATGATAGTTTTGGTCATTTTATTTTAATTATATTAAGTGATTGATGCAATGAAAAAAAATTAATTTAGATGTAGCATAGTTGAAATTTACCATCCATAAAGCAAATACAATTAAGCTTACTATGTGCGTCATTTTATTGCAATTTAATTTAGACACTTCCAAACTTTCCGAACCAACATCATGGATGCCAACTAAGAGAAACTGAAAAAAAAAATAGTTTAAATCATTTATTTCAATTCATATTTTATCTTCAATTTTAATTTTATAAATACATATCAAGTATATTAAATTTGTTTTTGTAAAAATATTGTTAATGCCCTACATCGATGAAATAAATAAATTGTAATTTTTATACATAATCTCAAGCAATTCTCATCTCCTGAAATAATTTTTAGAGTTGGGTTAAACCTAAAGTTCATTCTTCAACATGCTTTTGGAGCAACCCATTCCTGATATTAGATTATCCAATATTGTTGAACCACTCATTTTATATTATTCCGTGCTTAACTGTTCGTTCTTGGACATGTACTCCATGTTAGTATTCCATATCTGTAAAATAAATAAATTGTAGTATTTATATATGATTTAAAAAATTTTTACCTTTTGAGCTATATTTTAGAGTTAAATTAAGCTCAATGTCTATTTTTAACAAATAATTAATTAAAAATTAAATACATTTAATATATATTTATGAAATTAGAATACAAGACGAAACAATAGAAGATCTAAATTACAGAGGCAGAGAGAGATATTCGACTTTTCCATTTGGACCCAAGGCCAAAAGTGTCTTATTACAACTTAGAACCAAACAAACACAACAAGAGAAGAAGAAAACTACAAAGATCTGGAACAGAGACAATGGTCGGCAACAACTGGACCTGTACAGATCCGACGGCTGCTGAGTGCTGACGACATAAGCAATTAACCTACCTACTTCGACAACCCAATTAAGGCTGTACGACAGGGACATGGATCTGCTGCTGCTGCGGCTGTTGCTGCACCATCTGCAGGTTCACTCTTGAGCAGGAACGTACCACCTCCCCAGCCAATGGTATCACTGGAATATTATCACAATTGCAGATTTCAATCATGAATCCATCCGGGTCGTGGAAAAACAATTGATCCACGTAGATTCCACCTTCTTCTACTCTCTGCCGCACCCATTCAATTCCCATTTCCGTCAGCTTCTTCTCCACCATGCCCATGCTCTCACACTGTCAAAAAAAATACATTACCCCTTGAACCAATCTTTGCATTATATTGCTCGAACAAGCCAACTATGCGCATATATCATGTATCTATAGATGATCACGTTCTACAACTTGAGTAAGGCTATTCGGCTAATTACAGTCGAGTGGTCAATTTGCCCAGTAATACTGTGGTGCATGGAAAATTTAGGTTCAAACTCTAACGAACTTAAAATTAATTAAAGAATAAATGCGTTAGTTATGTGTTTTTCTTATGTAAAAATTTGACGCATGTAAGGAAAAGAAATGATGTGAGTTGAAATTCAAGTTCAACTTTAAGTGTCAAAGTAGTTAATGATGTTGATCCCATTCTCAATATGCTAAAATACTTGTACTAATTGAACTCTATTACTAGTATTACCATGGTATGACTGAGACTTTTGAGGAGAGACAAACCTCATTTTTGTCTTTTTCTTGGCGATTCTATTCAATTCAGACTCTATCATCTCATATCATTCATCTGGTACTTCCTCAAATAAATTTAAGTGATGATTAATTAAATCATAATAATATCAACATTTTACTTGTACGGTTGAGAAATAATGTTATTTCACTTTATTATATTATCATATTTCTATCAAATTCAGTAATTTTCCAACCCAGTGAATTACATACAAGGAGTGGATGACAGGAAAGTTTCCAGAACCCAAAATGGGTTCTCCACTACTATTAATTTAAACAAGGATCTTGAAAAAATGATGGATTAATATGAGTAAAGACTGGAATTTCAACCTAGATAATTGACAGAAATCATGTTAAAATAATCACCTGGAAGGAAATGTGATTATCCTTGGGATTAATCACAGTTTTCTTTGGCATATTTTCTGGATCCTCTGATTGCAACAAATGTATCCCAATCCCATGACCAAACAGCCTGCAGCAGATACATTGGGGAAAAAAAACCCAAATTTCATCAAGAAATGTAAAAAAAATCAGTGCCCAGAAATTAAACCTCCAAGATCAATAACTACCAGTACTAATAATCTTCCCTATGATCAGGTGTTTCTCACTTACCATGCTCCATCAAATTTCAATGATCCCGGCCGTCTGACAGGCACAAATCCAAGAACGTTCTGATAGAAATCAGTGGATTGATCAACTGATTTGCATACAAGTGAGATGTGGTTCAGAGATGAAAGGTGCAGTGGGTTCCCTTTGTTCTCTTTCATTCTTCACCTTTCCAAGAAAATAATTCAAGCTACAAAAATAGAAAAAGAAAAAAAAATTCAAGATTTTGAACCCAAAAATATTAGTTATATGGATAAGATTGCAGAAAAGAAAGATAGAAGATAAGTCTTCGGAGAAATGGGTGGGAAAATAACAGAGTTATAAGGCTGAATTAGAGGAACTACTAGTGGATTTATATAGAAGAGGTCCGGTCTGGGTGCGATCAGAGGGAAGGCTGCCACCTGGGGAGTTCGATTTGTACAGGTGTCGGGTGTTTGATTCCTTGGACACGTAGATCCCACGTTGCTGACTAGGATTATAGATTACAGCTAACATCTACTCAATTTGTGGGGCCCCCAAAACGTCAGCTTGTCGTTTTATTTTTGGATGTAGATACCAGAATTTCGTGAATTATTATTACTTTTTATTATTTATACACATGCACACATATAATATAAAAAGCTCATCAACATTCGAACTCTTAATATCTCATATTATATAGAAAATTTATTCTATTGAATCACATGCCACTCGAAATTTCGTGAACTATGATTCATGTCATGCCATTCACTTTAGAATATAAATAATTTAATTTACAAAATTATTATATTTTAATTTAATACATTACAATTTATTTAAATAATATATTTAAATGAATGACAAAAAAGAATCATAAAATTTTATTAATTTTTTTATTTGAACATGCATAAATTTATTAGATTTAAATTTCTTACCTCACATTTTGTGAATAAAATTGGTGTTTCTAGCTCAAATAATAGCTTAGCAATTTTAATTAATTTGACGCTTTTATATATATTGAATTTGGAAAGCTCCAGAAACAAGAAACTTAAATAGTTTTTCTCTTTTTCTTTTCCTTATTTTACTGTGTGGACCAATTCTTGCTTTATCTTAGTTAGGCTAAGTTGTGGGAAAGATTTTGGAGATTTTTATTCCTTAATCATGGAATCTGGGCAAAGGGATTCGTTACATGAAAATTTGATAACCTAATAGTTATTATCATAATTCAAATGGGTCGATTTATATATACATATATATATATATATATATTAATTAACGAAGAATTCATGGCTCATCTAAGAATAATTGGGTAAAGATTTCCACCTTAATTAATATTTTTTAGCCATTTTTGAATATTTCTCTTAATTGCATGTGTATTGTCTCACGTAACATACGCACGCATGTATATCCTCTTCGTGGAAAAGTAATATCGCTTGGATGGAATTAAGGAGAACCTGTGATTGGTTTTATACTCAACATGTAGTTGGGCTTATACTTTTTGAATACTTGTTAGGGCTAATATGGATTTACTTCAAAACGTTGAATACATTGAGAGGAAATGGTCAGGAGGAAAAAAGTAGCCGGGTAACCCAAATTATCTAGGTTCAACCGATATTATCAGTTCAAAAGGAAAGATAAAAGATAGAAATAAGAGGGTATAATATTCAAGAGATAATTAATAAGGGTTTGTTCGCTTGTATTTTGATTGCTTTGAGGGATTTGATTTGGGAGAATGAATTTTTTACGGTGGGATTGAAGAATGTGATGTTTGTATTATGAAAAAATATTTTGGGAGAAATGATAGTTTGAAAGGATTTTTAGATAATATAATTTTTACTGTAAATGTTATATTTTTCAAGTTTTTGTTGAGTAAGTTGGGTGAAGTTGAATGTTTCGTATTAATTATTTATGTATATATGTGTAATAATATATAGATTTTAGGGAGTATTTTGAGGAAAAAATATATTATTTTGATAGTGGGCTAAGAGAACATGCAAACTTATTTAGAAGTATTTTGAAAATTAAACTTAGTCCTTGTCAAAAGAATCGACCTCAAACTTAATTCAATCCCAAAGGTTAGTTTAAGTGGTAAAAATTGTCCAAAACTATATATAGAGACTTCAACTTATTTATTTTATCAATGTGGCACACTAACATACCCTTCGCATGCCCAAAAATGAACATGTGGAGCATGGAATAATATGAAATGAGTGGCACAATAATACTGGATAGCTTAGTATCGGGAATGAGTAACTCCAATACTATATTAAAGAATAGACCTTGGACCTAACTCAACTCAAAAGTTAACTCAAAAGATGAGAATTACTCAAAAATATATATACAGACCACAACTTATTTATTTTATTTATGTAGAATATTAACAGTGTAAAAACAAACAAGTCCTAAGCATTTATTGTTGATTTGTACTTAGATTTGGATCATTTAAAAATGGGCAGATCAAAAAAAGAGTCGATGCGTCAATTCCATTAACCATTCAAAAATAATTTGTATTGCATGGATCATGAACCGCATCAACATTTTCGAATTTTACTTAATATGGTTTTCACAATTTAATATTTTTGACATTATAAAAAATTTCTAATAATCATTTCTAATTTTCTGGGAATTGCGCCCTTGGAGACTTTGGAGAGCCAAGGCCGATTGGCACGGGGTAACATCAAGTTTGAGTATATATTAAGCAATAATCATTTTTATTTCATTGTTATAGTAATTCTTACGAATTTCACAATAATAATAATAGATATTTAAATTATTAATATTAATAATTAATAATACATATATGCATATTAATTTCTAATTCTAGTGATGAGTTATTTCCTCATAACATGCTTATTAGGTGGTCACTACACATTCGGTCAATTAACAATAATAATAACTTAAACACGATTGTTAGTATTTACATTTGCAAAAAAATATATTATTCAATAAAATAAAATTTTTTTGTCACTCGTTATATAAAATTGGTTATCATTTTCAGATAGACACTTGACATCTTATAATTAATATTTCTTTTTGTTGTAGTGAGAATTCATTCTATTAGTATTTTAACTCTTTTCCTCTTAAGGTAAGGGAGATTGGGTTCAATCTGATTTGAATATCCCATGATCTTGAACCCACCGCTAATTTAGGGTTGGAATTTATGCAATTAAAGTTGTTTCGACCTCACATTGCCCCGTCAGGGACAGACACGTGCAGTTGGGCTCGGCGAAAAACTTATAGTTTAACTCATTCTAACATTTTTGTCTAATTGTACGATTGGCATGATTAATTTAAGCCAGAGAGTTCTTCACGTTAATTAGATAGCATCACTAACTAGAATAAGATGCATAATTTCATATGCACATAATGTAGCCCGTGATTAATTAGGTCACATAATTTCAGTTCACACGTTGACTTGTCATTAAAAGACACAAAATGCATGTACATTGTACAAGATACAATAAGACAAGCATGGTTCGGTTTAAAAGCAATGGTAGGTTAATTTTATTCTCTTTTCACATTATACTATTTGTTTTTTCATTCCTCCAATTTTGTTATTTTTTTATCAATTATTTTATCGATCATAATTTTTTTTTTATCTTAAAAACTCTAGCTATTTCCATAGCAACCTATTTTATTTTTATAATATAACAAAAATTATAAACTTTAGCTCTATCATTCAGTAGCCCCTAGAATTTTGCTGGACTTTTATTCAACTATTTCTCTTATCAAATGTGTCTGAAACGCGCATTATTTGTCCTTTATTAATGGGATAAAAATTTATCCTTTGAACGAGAAAGTGGTACTCAGTACCAGGGCAACAGGTTGTTTGGTTTTATTTTTAGGACTCATTTTTATTTTCAGTTATTTTTATAAATTGAAAAGATAGTTATAATTTTGAAATGAAAATGGATATATGTTTGGGATGAATTGTTGGAAAGTAATGATTAAAGTATGTATAGAGTTGAAAAAATAGTTGGTTTGTATTTTTTTTATGATAAAAAAACTTATTTTTTAAAAATGTGTATATTTTATTAATTTTAAAATAATAATGGGTAATTTATGTTAAATTAAATTTAAATTTAATTGATGTAATAATAAGATAATATAGTAGATTTAGAAAAAGTTTGAAAATAAAAATAAAAATATTTTAAGTAAAAATAAGGAGAAAATAACAGTTTTTTATTTTTATCCTTGGGTGGAAACAGAAATGAGGGATGGAAATGAAACCAAACGGGCCATTACGGAGTGCTTGGTTTCAGCAGCTCGTTTGGTTTCATTTTCAAGACCCATTTTCATTTATTCCATTTCCAAAAATTGAGAAGGTAGTTATAATTTTGAAATAAAAATAAAAAAGCTGTTTAGATAAATTATTGAAAAGTAATCATTAGAATATGTGTAGAGTTGAAAAGATAGTTGATTTATATTTTTTTAAATAAAAAATTATTTTTAAAAAAATATATGTATATTTTATTAATTTTAAGATGATAATAGATATTTTATGTCAAATTAATATAAATTTAATTGATATGATAGCACGATGATATAATAAATTTGAAAACAATTTGAAAATAAAAAAAAAAATTTATTTTTATTTTTGAATAAAAATGAAAATGATTGTTGAAAATAAAAGCAAACACCTCAGTACAAGACTGAGGAAGCGTCTTCGTCGTCAGGCTCAGGACGAGATTCAAAGCATCGGGCAGATATTGTCAATTCGAGAAATTCATTTATTTTATTTATTTATAATATAAAAATTTTAATTTTAGCACGCATATAACGTGGGAAAAAATTGTTGGTGAGTTAACAATCTTAAGTGGCTTATTCATCGATACTTCTGCATTAATTGAGTTGGTCAAAGTTCGTTTACGCATCGCATTCATGTCAGCATTTCTTTTCTTTGTTTATTTAACGGCAGACATAACATAATAGATAGGTCTGGAGGCTTTTCACGTGTTCTTGAAATTTCTTTTGGCGCTGCCCGAATATACATCAATTCACTAAATTTAAATTTTAACTAATTATATCATTTATAATAATATTATTTTTTTAGTGATCAATTACATCATTATAAGATTGCAAATATCAATTATTAATAATTGCGATCATTATTAATATATTTTTAATAGCTAGTAGCTTTAGTCTCACCACTTGAGTAATACATCTTTGCCAAAAATAAATTCAAATCAGTTCATGAGAATTATAGTAAGGTCTATTGCTTAGGTATTTATTTAATTGGAGTTTCTTATATCAATCTTATTTTATAAAAAATCTAGTCACGACATAATTTTTTAACTTGATAATTCATTTTTTTTTAACGAGTGTATAGATAGATATTTGTCCCTCAAATAAATTAAAATATTCAAATCAGTATACATAAGTGATTAACTTAAGATTATAGGTAAGACACTTGTAAATATGGTGAAAGAGATTGGAAACAGACAAGTGTATCGATGAGGTCTTAGTCAAATAATCAGCAAAGTTATTCTAGAGGTGCAGTCAAATTAAATCAAGTTTAGATAAAATTTTCGAATTCGAACTGAATTTGATAAAATTCAAACTCAACTTAGTTCGATTAAGCTCAAAGTATTGAGTGAACTTTAAGCAATTGTAAGCTTAAATTTGAATTTGACATCGAAATTAAAATAAAATAATAGTAATATAATATTATTTATTAATAAAATAAAAAATAATAGCAAATTGTATACTAGTCCTTGAGATGGCTCGTGAGCATCAAACCTGCATACAAACAACTCAAAATTAGCTAGAAATATAGACCGAGTTCAAAACAATTCAAGTTAGTTCAAACTCGATTCATAAAACGTTTGAACTGGTTTGACTCATTTGCACCTTTAAGCGCGGAATTCTGGGTTCAACTTCCACACTTACTTATTATTTTATTAATTGATATGTTACTTGTATTTTATTTTTATTTTCCCTAAAAACAACAAAACAAACAAAAGTGAAAATAATTTGTGCTTACTTTAAGCAGTCCGCTATACAATTGACGGATTGTGCATCGCTGTAGCCTCGTCACTATGCATTGAGCTTTTAGTGAATATCTTCTCATCATCACGATCACTAAAACTGACACAATTTGAGAAGGGCTTCTTCTCATGCAATTCCACCTCCTCTTGACAAATTTTCACTCCAGCTCAACAGCTTTCTAAAAGTCGCTGGGGAATTCGTCTTTTTTAAATTTGACAATAGTGCTTTTTTTATTTACTTATTTATTCAGAAACCATATATTTATAAAAAGATACCTTTTTTTTTGTTAAAATAAATAAATCACATATTAATGTAATCTGAATTTTATTGCTCGAATTTAACCTCTTCTATAGATTATTTTGAATATGGCACTTACAAATTTGTAATTATTAAGGATTTGTTTGGTTACGTTTTTCCATAACAATGTTGTTCCGGGGAAACATAATCAAATATATTTCTATTTTCGCTTTAAAATGCATATTCTTCAATATATATGTTATATATATTATCTTTTTTTTATTTTAATATCAAAACAATCACCCAATTCCATTTTTACCCCAAAAATCCAATAAAAAAATATTGATTTAACTGTTACAGTAAAAAATGTATTCTCCAAAACAAAAACAAATATATCAAAAAATAACTTTAATATTCTTCAATCATTCTCCCAAAACACATAATAAATACATAATAAAATCAAACAAAAAATATAACCAAACACTACCTAAAGAATTTCATGTTACATGAGCGGAGCTGTCGTTTATCGATAGAAGTCGAGCCATCAATCGTGATTGTGAACCTATAGCTTGTGGTATGTGAATAAATTTCGATTATAAATTGGACCTATAAGGCGATCATAAATCAACTTTTATCGTCTTTTGTGAACAGTTTCTTTTTCAAAATTAAAAATTATCAAAATCTAGTATTCCTATCGATTTCTCAATGTAGAAATTATTGATGTAGTAGTGTCCAACGGGTCGAAATCAATATTTTCAAAATTGGATTGAATAAAGAACCGACGATATTATTGATTATTAGTTCAAATTAACCATTGATTTGATTAATATGACGTAATGATTATATTTAATTTTATAAATATATATAAGATTTTAATATTTACAAAAAAAATAAAACTTCCAATGCTTTAGAATTAACGAATATTACTTAAAATAATTTCAACTTACTTATTTTTAAGAACATTTTTTAGGGGGGAAAAATACTATTTTACAATTAGTTAACTATAAATAAATAAAAAAATAGTATTTCATATTAATTTAAGTAATATTTCGTTTTATACTTCAATTCCAAATAAAAATAAATTTTTCTACACTAAATATTCAACATGATCTAAGATAAATTAAACAAAATAAAATAACAAAGTAAATATAAGTATTTACATATAACTACTAGTTCATTAAATTTCAAGAAAATAAAATCATATTTCAAAAATTACATTTCCAAAATTTTTAATCATTATCTTCAACTTATAGTTTCTTTTTTCTTTTTAAAGAAGAACAAGTGAACTGGTGGTCAACCGGTTGAACCAGTATTGGTTTAACCAGTTCAAAAGGTCATCGATTTTTATACTTCAATTGAATTGAATTGGCTTTTGGTCACCGATCCAACCGTCTGATTTGATTTTCAAAATATTGATCGAAATTAATCATCAAAGAGCAAAAATAGAACATTATTAATAAGACAAAAACTTTTCATTGATTATTGCAATGGGATTTGATAACTCCATGATCAAAGACATTGAGTCAATGAACTTGTCAATTTGAACAAATGATTGTAGCATCCATCTCTTATTCAAAATTGAATACAGGCAGACGAACTACTTACGACAAATTAATTATAACTACTACTACTTTATTTAATTCTAATTAATTGTCATTATATCATATCTTGCGAGGTCAATTATAATTAAACTAATATTATGCATGAACATCAAACTAAAGTGTCACTATTAGCAAATTAAACAAATTATTAGTGTCCTTTTCGCAGTTTAACCTTCTCCGAACCCAAAGTATTATATTATTTATTTAACTTAGAAGAAATCGGCACAACAATCCTTAAGTGGCCCACTAATTAACGTTTATGGTTAAAGATAGAAGCAAAACATATAATAACATTTAGATACATAATTCGGATTTTTTTTAATAGTTAGTGTTCTAATTCATTTCACCATAGGAAGTTGATGATTTATTTATATATATGAAGCGATTAAATAAATATATCATGATGTCACATACCAACTAATAATGATTAACAATTAGGAATCACAAGTATCAATTATTATAATAAGCTTATAAAAATTATATCTTATCGACTTATATGATGAAATTCAAATATAGAATGTTGGAATCTCAAATCTTGGATTGTATGTGTATATAAACATATATATATATATGATAATTATTTTTGTGCAATGTAATTAGTCAATTTCCTTGAATTGTACATTAATCATGTTATAATTTTTAATCAACACATGAATTGGCTATGTTATGAATCAATTTTGTTAAATTGTAAACTGATTATATGATAAATATAATTAACTCGCTATTAGGAATGGAGTGGGAAATTGTAAGTTTAGGAGGTAATTAGATTGAATTAATTTAACAAAATATAAAGAATAACTTCGTTATTGTTTTGAGGAGAAAATTTTCAAATTTTAATAAAGACATGTATATATGACCTTATAACTATTAAAGAAAAAAAATAATTAGTGGAAAAATATAAAGCAACAACGCAAAAGTTGTCCCTAATCAAATATATTAAGTGATAAAAAAATTATTTTGTCACGCTAATAATTTTTATAAACTTAATGATGACAAGACAGTGCATAAGTTGTCTGCATTTGTAATAAATTAATGATATACCTATAGTGGTAATTTATGTTATTGTTATTTAATATATGTCATCAGTGATATTGTTATTTATTTATTTTATTACTAATATTATTTTTTTCACAATATATATATATATATATATATATTTGAAGGAGGATGATTGCCCCTCTAATTAATTTAATTGAATGGAACTCTATAATTTGTCATTGTTTTAAGATCTAAGAACACGTGACAATAATTTAAGTACTTGAATAATTTTACTAATATATGGATTATTGAGGTGTAATGATTGATTATTTCTTCATCAACATGATGGTACAAGCACGTAGGAGTGGAAGTAGGCTAGACCAGGTTAAGTTAGGCTAAGTTTTGCTTTAAATAGACTAGATATATTGCATAAATTGTAAGTCTAAACCTAACCTATTACTTAATATAGACTTTTTTTTAGGCTTCGTCTAACCTTTTTAGATTTTTCCAAAACTTAGACTTGGCCTAAAAAAGCCTATCTTAGTTCATATTCTAATGAGGCTTAAATTTTATATAAGTTCAAGCTTTTAATAGGCTCGGCCTTAATAGGCCTAAAAATTCTATAATTATTATTAAGCAGAAATAATTGACAATTATAATATATTTATCTAAACAAAGAGAAAAAGATAACCAAACAATACTATAAGTTAAATAAAAAATTTGAAATAAAGTGGATATGTATTTATTATGAACATAATATATAATTACATAAAATTAATTAATATAATATATAAAAGCAATTATATAAATTATAAATATTTAAATGTATATATTATAATATACTTAAACTATATATGTCAGTCTAATAGGCTTTGTAGGCTTTTTTAAAAACCTATGTCTAACTTTTTTAATTAAATAGACTTTTTTAAAAATCTAAATTTGATATGTTATTAAATAGGCGAGACCGAACTAGGCCTCAAATAAGCAAGGCTATAAGTCTCTAATGGGCGGCCTAATCTATTTCCATTCCTACTATCACGATTGCATGTTGTCAAAACCCCACTTGTTGAAATTATTTTATCAATCATGATATATAATATTCAGTTTTTGATTATTCATTTATGTTAATTTTTAATCATAATAATTGAATGTTCAGCCTCTCAAGTATCAAGCATAAAAATGCGTAACGTTATTTAATTTTTATATTTTAAAGTATAATATTTTTAATAAATAACAGCAGTAATAATGTCAGTACGTACTAATATTATTCGTAATAGCGGTATCAATAATATTGGTAATTAACTTATATTGTCATAAAAATTTTAATTATAATAATTATGTTAAAAATTTGAAATTGTATTGAAATTCTTTACTATATTATTATAATAAATACAATGTTAAACCCAATGACTAATATTAATTATTATATTTAAAGTATCTAAGTAATATGTCATAGTATTGCAAATATCAAAATCATATGATTTAGTAAAGGAAAACTACAATCGCCGTATCACTAATTTTAAATTGTATTTAACTTTATAGGAAATGTTTATTTAGTAATATAATAAAAATAATTACTAACATTGATATATAATTATATTCAAAAGTAACCAAATGGTATAATTTTTATTAATCAAGAACCAAAATTATATTTTTAATTAGGTAAGTTCAAGTTCAAATGCGAATTTAAATAAGCTGAACAGTAAAAGTCAAGTTTTAATTTAAATGTTTTGAAAAAAATCGAATTTAAGTTTCAACTCAAAAATTCAAATTCAAATTTAAAATTTTTAAAATAAATTTGAACTTCTATAAATTTAAAAATTTGTTTCAATCTCAACTCGTTCACACTTCAATTGCTTTCGGTCTTTCGCTCTCTTTTGGCTTTGCTTTTCTTTTTTGCTTTTGGGAGGAAGAAAAAGACGAAGGAAATACAAAATTGAAAAAAAAAATTAAACTAGATATATAAATAAATAAATAAAAATAATAAAAATAAATAAATTTTATATATAGGAAAAAAAAAAACACGTTGTTGATTCCTTCTCATTTTGCTGTGAAAAGGAAACAAAAACGTTTGGGCTTGGCCCTATTTGGCAAATATCTCATTGCATGCAAGTTGGGCTACGTTAATTTCGAATAATTGTCCCCCGACTCACATTTAGTTTAGTATCCCTACATACAAAATATAACACATAGTCAGGAAATAGTGGCACACTCAATTTTGATATTAATTTTCTTATGTGTTGTTTAGAATTTTGATGAAGAGACAAAAGAAATTATTAATGGATTACAAGAACAAATGGATAAACTAAAATAAGATACTGAAAAGAAACAAAGAAGAAAATAATTATGATGTGGGAAAAAGACGTGTTGGACAAAAAGATCGAAGAAACAAAAATTTGAGAGAAAACACATAGAAGATTACGTTTCTCCAAGAGAGAACAGACAGAAAATTGATAATTTGTAATAGAAACATAAATAAATTTAGAACATTGATTGGTAGTTTCTAAAATTTATTATTGATTTAAAATTTCTAGAATATTGAAATGTAAAATTTAATTAATTTAAGCCTATTAAAATATGAAAATGAGATGTCCCAACTCTGAAATGTCCATTTTGGCCCCAATCTCTTTAAACAATGTCATGACACTCTACAATCTATATTTTCTTATGCTAATCATATGTGATTTAAATTTTATTTAAAAACGATATGTAATTTTAATCGTTCAAGTGTTACATGTAAAAATATTGCAAAACACCAAATCGAGTTTATGAGATAGGATTGTGCTAGAGGTCCATCAAAAATATCCTAATTATTATTAGATAAAATTATATCATTTAAAAGTTTGCCTCCCTCTTATGTTACAATCTATTTTTAAATTTAATTTTGCAGAGTTTTTGCTGTGACTCCTTATTAATTCAAACTTATATTGGTAGTTTTAGGTTTAGAACCTAAACATATCCATCATTGGTATAATAAATTGATTTTTTGGAAGGCATTTTGGATGATGTTGAATTAAAATAAAATTTGAAATAAATTACTCTATCACTATAACATTAAGAAGAATTCATTCATAAAATAAATAAAGTATTGTCAATCTACATTCTATAATATTGAGTTCTATTTTACATTTGTTTTAAAAAATATTGAAAAATTTCATTATATTATGGCTTTGTTTGGTTATGTTTCTCCAAAACAACATTGTTTTGGGGGAAATATAATCAAATAGATTTCCATTTTTTTTCTAAATTACACATTCTTTAATATATACATACTTATATTATATATATTCATTATATATATATATCTTATTATTATTTTAACATTAAAAACATAACTCAATTCATTTTTCACTTTAAAAACCCAATAAAAAAATGTTAATTTGATTGGTATAGTAAAAAATGTCTCCCTTCAAAATATAAACAAACATATCAAAAAATAATTTTTATATTCTCCAATAATTCATTCTCTTAAAACATATAATAAAATCAAACAAACAAAAAAAAAATATAACCAAACGTTCCCTCTATATTTTCTTTATCAAACAAACAAAGGCTCTTCATAATATATATATATATATATATATATATTTATCAAACAAAAAAAGGCTCTTCATAATATATATATATATATGTATATTGTGTGTGTGTAATTAACATACCTCTAGTCCAATTTCCCGTTTCCTGTACTTCTGCCTGTAATCCGTAACCAGCACATATGCTTGGCGTTAGATCATTCCTCCATTCTCTCTTCTTTCATCCCCAAACTCCCACAACAATCCACAAATTTCTCAATCTTAAACACTTCTTGTCTCATTCTATTGCTGCTAACTCCCAGCAAATAGTCTCAAACCCACCTTCGCAACACCTTGTCAGTGAGCTCTCACGCATTCTCAGTGACTACAGAAGCCCCCAGCACGATATTGAATCAGCTCTCACCCCATTTGTTTCAGAGCTTTCCACAGAGTTAGTTGAACATGTCTTAAAAAGGTGCAAAAATCTTGGGTTTTCTGCGCACAGATTCTTTCTTTGGGCCCAGAAAATCCCGGGCTTTCGACACAGCAAAGAGAGTTATCACATTCTTGTGGATATATTAGGGAGCAGCAGGCAGTTCCCTTTTTTGTGGGATTTTTTAGTGGAGATGAAAAAGACGGAATCTTGTGAGATTAGCCGAGAAATATTCTGGGTTGTTTTCAGGGATTATAGTAAAGCTAATTTACCGGGTGATGCCGTAAGGGCTTTTAATAGGATGGTGGATTTTGGGATTAGGCCCTGTGTAGATGACCTTGATCAGCTTCTGTATGCGTTGTGTAAGAGGAAGCATGTGAGGCATGCTCAGGAATTCTTTGATCGAATTAAGGATGGTGATTTGAGTCCAACTGTGAAAACTTACAGTATTTTGATGAGGGGTTGGGGTGACATTGCTGAGAGTGGTGGAGCACAGAAACTGTTTGATGAAATGCTTGAAAGAGGGTGTGAGGTGGATTTGCTTGCTTGGAATAGTGTGCTGGACGCTTTGTGTAAAGGAGGGAAGGTGGATGAAGCACACAAATTGTTTCGTGGTATGAGACATAGAAGGCTTGAACCTGATGCTTATTCGTACTCAATATTCATTCATGCTTCTTGTCATGCAAATGATCTTCATTCGGCTTTTAGGGTCCTAGATTCGATGAAAAGGTACAATCTTGTGCCCAATGTGTTTACTTACAATTGTATTATCAAGAAACTTTGCAAGAATGAAAGGATTGATGAGGCTTATGAGCTTCTTGACGAGATGATTGAAAAAGGGGTTAGACCAGATACTTGGAGTTACAATACTATTTTAGCGTTTCATTGTGATCATAATGAAGTCAATAAGGCTCTTAAGCTAATTGCAAGAATGGATCTAGATGAATGCAGACCAGATAGGCATACATATAATATGGTGCTTAAAATGCTAATCAGAACAGGGAGGTTTGATAGAGTTGAGAAAGTTTGGTATTCCATGGAAGAGAGAGGATTTTATCCAACAGTCTCGACATATGCTGTCATGATTCATGGACTTTGTAAGAAGAGAGGGAAGCTTGAGGAGGCTTATAGATATTTTGAAATGATGATTGATGAAGGGATACCCCCTTATACTACAACATGTGAATTGTTGAGGAACAAACTTATCGGATTAGGTTTTGCAGAGCAAGCAGATATACTTGTGGAGAAGATGGAAAGAACCACTTCAAAATCGATTCAAGAGGCAGCAAATGTGATGAGAGGTAATAGGGCCCCTGAAAGATTGAGAAATGAAGAAGAATTTTCTGACGAAAGTGATTAATAAGTGAGTCATTTGAACAGAATCTGGTTGAAAGATGTTGTGTGGTTGATCCCTTCAATTCAGCCTCAACTATGATGGCAGCAGGTTGCAAGTGTTGATCCAAACATTCAGCTTTTACAGCGGCATATTTCTAATGGAGGTAGCACAGTTGCGTAAGAAATCTGGAGTGGTGTTTTCTATCTTTAAGAAAGGATGTCAGGTTCTTTCACTTGCAAAGATCAATGGGGCTAAGCCATTTTTCGAAATTGTGGGATAAATGGGGCTAAGCCATTTATTTGGTGTGCGGAAGATAAATGGGTCTAAGCCATTTATCGAAGTTGTGGGATGCAAAAATACATTAAGGGGCAATGTTGTGCTTTTATCACCTGCAGAGTCTTTGAATGAGGTTCTTTGAAGTACATTTACTGGAAGGATTTGCTTTAGAAGAAAGCATATGCCAGAGCAACTGTGAATGAAGAATATCAGCGTTGTATGGTTTCCATTTGATGGCTAAATGGTTTTTTGGTCCAAATAATGTTTTCTGATCCTCCTTCATTTAAATTAGCTGATTTTTTTAGTGGTTCAAATTGCATTTGATTGCTCTTTAGGATCTATAGTTGTTATCAAGCTATATTGAAACATAAAAAATAAATAAAGTACAAGAAATAACTGGCTATCAATTCTTACAAAAGACACTAAAAATAAGCTAATATGAAAGTAGATTAAAAAGATGAAAAAAAAAAATAGAAGGTTGGCATTTATTTATTATTAAGAGAAAAAATTGTAAGAAAATGAAGAAACAACGAGAAGAGGAGAAAGCTATACTGATGTTGTGGCACCTTGGAGATCCTGAAGTCACCACACCGTGACACTAACTCTTTTTAGGTGATTTTCCTTTTAAAAGCCAATGCTAAGTGTAAACTAACAAATTAAAGTGACAATTTGTATTAAAAGAAACAACTTATGTATGTATTTCTTTGTACATTAGTCTAAACTTTTCTTTTAGTTGTAGATGAGTTCACATATACTAGTACATGAGGTATGGCACTAAAGCCGCCATGGCTATATGTCTTATTGTGTATATATATAAACTTATCAAACTAGGTACAATGAAATTCAAACAAAAGATTACTTCCTCCTCTCCTATTCCCAAGTTTCTTCTTTTGGAATGATCAATCTAGCCTCATCTGTATAAAGAGAAGTATAAATGTGAGTCTGAATGACTCAATAAGAAAAGTTGGGGAGAGTTACTTGTATAAAGTTTACTTTGCAGGGGAAGATGATAGAGTGAGAATTTAACTAGATTTCTATAACAGGCTATTGTAAGAAATGTTTCATAAGTCAAACGTGAATACATTTGAGATATCTTAAGATTTTATATAAATTACGAGATGCCTTAATTAAATTACTTTAAGATATTTTATCGTGTCAAAGGTATCATAATCATATCAAACTGTTCGTGTAACTCCATCATTGTCTCATATCAGTAAGGAGAATTCACATTTCATATTCAAATTTAAGTGTACAGGATTCTAGAGGTGGACCCCGCTACACCGCTGCATGTGGCACTTAGTTCCTTATACTTTATTTTATGAAGAATAAAATAGGATTTTATCATTTGAGGTACAAAACAAAGCTGAAAGATGTTTAATACTGAAATCCAGAAGTGCCAGTGATGATAGTGATGCTGCAAAGAGCTTGTTTGTCCGAAACTCCGGTGGATTAAAATAATAT
>JACGDI010005257.1:260441-281496 GCA_014898725.1 Jacaranda copaia | reverse complement strand
AAAAAAAATTAAACCGATTTGAACTGGTTTTGACCATTCCCGATTTTTTTGGCTCAACCGGACCAGTCGAATTGGCCGGTCCGGTCTGGTTTTCAAAACATTGCATGTAGTTGGAACTTGGAAGGTAACAAAGGTGTTGAAAGAATTTACAAAGTTATCCTAAATTGTGGTTTGAATTTTTTGTTTTATTTCATATTTCATCTATTATTTTATTTTATAAATATATGTTGAGTGTATTAAATATTTTTTTTATAAAACTAATTGATTCAAAATCAAATAAACGTGTTATATGTTTATCAAGTTGGAATATAAGATAAAATATGTCCAGTGGTAGCATCAGTCTTCCTTATTATATTAGAAGTCTCATGTTTGAGCATGAATGGGAGCATCTTATGTGCATTATGTATAATTTGTACTTAAATTTATTTAATTTAAAAATAAAAAATATTAATTTATTGAAAAGATAAAAAAATTCGTCATTTATAATATTCTCATAAAAAAATATATGAGATAAAATATACAATGAAATAAAGGATTCAAATTACCTTTTTTTTTGCCTAATCACCACTAGATGGGATGGGAGTTTTGTATAAATATCTCATTTTAAATACTTTAATTAAGAAGTGAAATGAAAATTCAATTGAAGCACAACAATTGTATTTATATAATGCATCTTACGGTTTATAATGGATTTCCTTTTATGAGGGAGTAAATAACTATTTGCAGCTAATGAAATTTATTAATAAATTTTGCAATAGCAACCAACCATAGTACAAATAAAATTTTATGATTTGTTTTGTTAGATTCTATAAATTGAATTTAGGTTTTTCAAATCTAAAATTAAAAACGTTTTGGCCCTATTTGTATTCATTCTCAAATTTCGTTTTTATATTTTCTATTATTTAAAAATAAAAACACATACTCTATATATATTTTTTGATTTTTATTTTTAAAATACATTTCTTAATAACTTTTTCTAGTAACCTACATACTTTGTGTGTGGTATTATTGTTACTACTACAATTATTACTATTATCTTTCTCTATCTACAATCTATTAAAATTAGTATAATAGTTATTTTTTCGATAATATATTTAAATATAAACTTATTTTAAACTTATTTTTTCTAATCAACTTTTTATATTTTTAAAATAATGGAAATAAAAAATGAGGATGAAAATAAAACCCAACCAGTCTAAAGTAAGCTAGTTTGATTTAAATAGTTTTGCATAGTATCTCATCCTATAATCAATTATGAATTAATTTATTTAAAAGTACTCAAAAAATTTTTTAAATCATAGTTTGGTTATATTCTGAAAAATTAATAATGATAAACAATAATGTTTGTTTGGTTTAAATCTGCAAATTATTTTATAATTTGTTAATAGATATGCAGACCTGGAGTGGTAAGCAACTGCACGTGGCACATTCCAAATGGCTATCAATTATTTTCTTTCTGTAGATTTTTCGCTATTCCCCTTCCATTTATTCCACAACAGTCACAGAATCTCTGGATCAGAAAAATAAATAAATAAATAAATAAATAAACAGCCACAGAATCTAGTTGCTAGACGTACGTACTGCCACGATTCCGTTATCAGAATGGCGCTCATCGCACCGGTCAAGTTCGCGCGTCTGACCGCCCCATTACCTCCGCAAGTTAGCCCTCGCCGCCGCCGGTTTAACGTTTCCGCCACTTTGTCATCGCCGCCTCGTGGCGATGCTGTGGTGGACTGGGTGAAGGAAACCGCGAGCTTCTTCGAGCAGGATTCTCGACCAATCATGTTATTTGATGGTACCGATCATTTTAGCTTTTTTCTTTTTTCTTTTTGGAGAATTCATTTTAGAATTTCTTATCAACAATCAGAAAGGAGAAATCTCAATTTAGGTTGTGCGGCGAAAACTGTTTTGATGGAAAAATGATTATGTCGTTTCCTCGGAGTGGACTTAATTGTTTTTCAATCCAAGAGCAATGATTCAATAATTAGTCAATATAGTTGAAAACTATTCGAATAGTATTAAGTAATTTAACCCATTCTATAATTCGGAAGTTCTATAGTATCAAAAATTGTCAAAAAGTTGAAATCTTTAGAAGTTTGACTTGTGAACTGTGATAAACGCATCATTCATCTTGGAACAGAGACAGTATTTAGATCTAGAGATTCCTAAAATAAGTGGTGAAAGATAAAAGTGAAAACATGTGCCTTTGGTTCATATTTTTGCATTGTGTGATAGGTGTTTGCAATTTATGTAATGGAGGAGTGAAGTTTGTCCGGGACAATGATCGGCGAAGGTTGGATTTCCTTTCCCCACCTTCTGTTAGAAATATAAAAGAACTCTGTTGATTTTGATTTCCAAGATAACTTTTCTGACATTCATCCTAGCTCCAGGTTGAAAACTTAATGATTGCACGAGTTTTCAAGCCAGCTAGGTTCTGGTAATTATTAAATGTTTGAAATGTGAATATCTGAAGGGGAAGCTTTGCACATTCTGAATTATAAGTGCTGTTTGGTCAGTTCATGGTGTCCTAGTGTTGGTGATCTGGTCAAGACATAGCTCCTAATTTGGTCTGCTTGTGACTTGCAAGTGGTTTTCTAATTATCAAAACTTAGAACCAAATAAAGATTGCAAGAACAATTATTTTCTCTTAACGTACCATGTAGTTTCTTGATATAACCGTCTGATATCTTCCGTAAGCAGCCATTTTCCCCCCCTCTAAAATATTAATAAGAATGGGATTTTACGATTTATCTGCTAATTCCAGCAGCTGCATTCCCTCAATAGATATTCTTTCAGATTCTGAAGACAGATATGAAGCAGGAAAGCATCACTAACTTCCCTGGTTGGTGCAAAAGATGTTTATGTTCCCCTAACCTTGTTCACATGGTCCTCAAACTTCACCTAATTCCATGTGCCACAAATATCATTCCTGTAAAAAGGAAATACATGATATAGAAGGAAATCAAACATACATCTTAAACGTTGCTTGCCTTGAGAAACTTTCTGAAGGATCTATGAGGATGACCTTATTGAACCTTAACTATTTCTGAGAGGATTCTGTTTTGCTTTGCCAGAAGAGGCAATAACGCCCATGCTTTAGTTACTATTCTTGAGTTCAGTTCCATCTCTTGAATTTGTTCTTTATCTTCAACTTTTGTTTCTTCTTCTGATTTCACATCCCGATATTTTCCAGGAATATTAGGTTTGAATCTCTACAAAGTGAAGCAGGCAAGAAACTGCTGCGGAGATCTGGAAGAGCACCTGATGATATTTCAAGTGTTGTTCTTGTTGAAAAAGATAGGTATATTGTCTGTGTGAATGTCAAAAGTAGTAATGATATGTTGCACATTTAACCGTTTGTTCAAGTTTTTGGCGTGCAATGCACAAGAAACCAAAACACCACATCTTGAATTTTTATTAGATGCTAGAGCAATTAAGCAGGGATATCAAAATAACAAAGAAATAAGGATTTGTTTTTGATTTGTGCTTGATATTTTAAAGAAAAGAACCATGAGAACATATATCAATGCACACGCATCGTCTGTGCAAATCAGCATTTTGCAACTTTTCTGAAGCTTAGGATTCCACAATGTTATGACTTATGATCAATTTTAGATATTTTATATCTGGGATTTAATGAAAACAAGTGAAAATCAGAAGAAGAATTAGCCAAAACTTATTTTCTTGGGTCTTATCTTTTTGACAAGTAATTCCCAACCTGATAAGTCCTTGGATGAAGTCTTGAAAAATGGAAAAACTGGTGTATCATTTTGGAAATCTCAGTTGATTACATAGTACATGCATTTATCTTACATTTTTCCTTCCAAAACTAACTCATGAAATGGAAAGATTTTTCTCAGGCAGGCAAACAATGGAAGCGAGATCCAATCAGTATTTTTGGAAAAATTTGGAGAAAAGTCTAACTAATATTGTTTTCAAGGCATTTTGATGATGCTTGTTGGAGTTTGATTTCAGGTCTTATATCAAGTCAGAAGCTGCACTGAAGATTATGGAATACATAGATTTGCCATTTCCCCAGCTGGCATTCTTTCTGCAATTTGTACCCTTGTAAGTCAAACCTATTTTGCTATTCTATAATGTATAAAAGGAAATAAGAAATGATCTATCTCATGTTACTTCATTCTTGTTATTACTTTGCAGATTTGTACGGGATTTTCTATATGAAAATGTTGCAGATAACAGATACAATATTTTTGGTCGCTCAGATTCTTGTGACATATAGATAGTCATATTCTGTATTCTCATGAGTAAGAGGAACAAGCTGTTTTGTCTTGTAAGTGAAACGATTAATATATAAAAATAAAGTGGTGATTCTTCCTTTTCTTGCTTGCTTTCTTTTTTATGCTCAAAGATTGCAAATTGTGAGAGTTTAGAATGTAAATAATCTTATTGATTGTTTCCAGGTCAAGTTTATAAACTCTTTAGTTGTTAATGATTCAGTCAGCCCGAATTTTTATTCTTCAGTGGTAGCACTGACTACCATTCGAATGATGCTGAATCAGAGCCTTCTTCTCTAAATGCTTGCAATGAATTTGAAGAGATGCTATGTAAATGGCTTCTTTCTGTTTGGCCACAAACATGTGCATGCCCAATGAACCTGGAGTATTGACTGACATGAAGTACTAATGGCAGAAAAATTATTGTTCTAGGGTTTCAATTAGTTGACTTAGCATAGTTCCTCTAATTAATGGTGTTAAACTCCCCTCATATAACATTATTTTTATCTCAAGGTACCATTTGCGTTTATTAGTTACCCTCTCCTTACTAGGACAGGAGACTGCATTTTTAAATTTGAAGGATCAAATTGATGGTGCGGTTAGGTTTGCTAATTCTTTAGATTTCAGCTAATAGTTTTCTCTTAAGAAGGCATGAGAAGGCAAGCATCTTGTTTAAGAAGAGCATAAGTTTTTATCGTTTAGGAAAGATTTCTGACGACCTTTCTGCTGGATTTTCTCTCTTAATTCTAACAGTGCTAGCATTTTTGTTGGATAACTTATGCAAATCAAAACTCCAACATTTCCATTTCCATCTCCCCTCCCCTCCCCTGTCATCTATCTGAAGTTGTCAACTCTGGTGATATGGGAATCCATATCACCGTAACTACTCTTGCATGACTTGGTGTGTCTAATAGCTTGCTGACCAGATTTAGAATGGGTTTTTGACAACATTGTAAATAATTCTTTTCAACTAGCCACACCTATTTTATTCATGACGTTTGTGATCTGGTTACCACAATTTTTGGTCTGCAAGGCACCAACAACTCTTGGATAAGATAATGATTGATGTTTTCGTTTATCCTGTGTAGTGGATTAGGTTGCATGACTATTGCAATTTTGCCAAATCATATTGATGATTTAGGGCGTCGCAACTCATGTACTCAGTTGACAAATTGCCATTTGGAAAGAGATCAATTTTTGGCTTTCAACAGAGTTATAACTTGAAGCCGGCTATTCTTTTATGCTCAATGTATAGGTTAAAGCAACTTAAACTTTCATTTTCAATGAATATGCGTTCTTTCCCCTCTCTTCCATTTTAGTTGTTTTTGGTTCAGACAGAATTACACTTGGAGCCAGGAAGAAAAGTGAGTTGAATTACATCAGAAATGATTACAAGAAAGGACATGTAGAAAAATGAAAGTTACTGCTGCTGTGTTCTTGCTACTTTAAGTGCATCTGTGTCTCAAAGTCTTTTGATATAACACACTCCAGGAAAAAAAACCCCGGGAAAGTTCTATGAAATTGTGGTCTCCTACAGGCTACTAGCAATCAGTGTTCTTTATGGGAATGAGCCATTTCTTTACTTCATTAGGCAATTCACTGTTGGCTTCAATGCATGAGCTACTCCATGAGCATTAATGCAGCGGGCAGAAGTTGGTACGTGTGGATCAGCTGATTCTATGTTGATATCATCCAGTATGATATTAGTGCAGGGAACAGTCTGGCTGCAGCTTAAGTTAATTGCAGCATTTTTGCCAATCGATGTTCCACGTAGTCCAGAATATCTCACATCACTAACTTTCACTGCAGAAGTCTGATGGAAGGAATGAACAAGTAGATAAACAAACAGGTCAGAGGACAACGAGTGAAAAACTGCTAAGCCCTCATCACTAATAATTTATTACCAAATCCTGTACTGATCTAGTTATTGAAAAATGAGCACTGTGTGAAGTTCTAGCTAGCACTAAAAGTCTGAAAATATGGTTGCTTACTTTGTTAGCACATTTCTTGTGAGGGCAGTAATACTGGTCAATGATGACAGGGTTTTTGGCTGCTATGAAGGTAATTCCTGAGAAGGTGATATTCCTGGCGAATCCAGAACCTCCCTACAGAAGAATAAAAAATCACAGGTCAAACTTTATACTTTGTGACGACTTTTACTTGATTCTGCTCGGCATTTGAATTTATACCTGCCATGTTTTGATCCTCACTCCGTTATCAGTCCTCTTAAAAGTGCAATTAGTTACACTTATTGCTTCTACTTCGTCATGCCGCCCATTTTTCCCTAAACTCCCAATACTGCAAAAGAAATGGAAAAGATCTTTTTACATATAGTCGCCTTGAGGTCTTGATTTGGGGTAGATTTGTTCACCAATAGGCCATACCTTATTCCATGTCCAGGACCACATGCTATATTGGATATATGGACATTTGAAGAACCTCCATTAATGGCTATGCAGTCGTCCCCTTTTAGGATAATGACAGGGAAATATATCAAACTATTAGCATATATATATCGTACGTCAAAAAGTTAAAAACATGGGAATGAAGAAGGATAAAGGGTATTCAAATGTGAAGGTGTTACCAGTTGCCATTACAGAGTCATGAATACGAAGATTGGTAGAACCGCTGATATCAATTCCATCTGTGTTGGGACTTTTTTGGGGGGCAGACATGTCTAGGTTTGAAATGGTTGCATCGTTGCATTTGTTTATGGACATATGGTTGTTTTGGCTATTCCTGTGTTTCAATCCTGCGACTTTAAGCTTGTTGCAGTGTGAAAATCGCATTGCCTTAAAAAAATAGACACAGGTTAAAAAAATCCCATAAAATTTCAATTTTCGACTTGTACTAGGAGGATTTGAAGGCAGCACATGAATTACTTACAGCGGGTCGTTTTTGACCCTCTCCCTGAAACCAAAGGAATAGAAAGTTTGTTAAAACACAGAGCTAAAGTGTATTTTGTGCCATATGTGAACGAGATGAAATCAATTGTCAAAAGCTCACTTGTTTCCACCATGTATCTCCTTGGCCATCTATCACTCCTTGTCCATTCCCCACCACTGTAAGGCCGTCTACCTTATGAAAGTACAGCCACTCGTCTGCGCCCTTCTTCTTCCATGCTGTTCTTGGAGGTGCAACAATGTTCCCCAGGACCTGTATAGAGTAGAGCGTTAATTGTTAATAATGCTAAACAGTGTTGTTTAAAAGACTTAATTAACTGTTAGTGTTAATAATTAATTAATGCTCAAAATATGTAGATGCTAACAGTTTGATGCATACTATTATGTGTGTTCAATATGAGTTTTTTCACCTCAAAGGTAATGGAGCGGGATTTGCATGGGCCTTCAAATTCGATTGCAGACACTAAAAAGCTCTTCCCGCTGGATACAGTTATCTTGGCATTGCCCGTCTCTTTTCCACAAGCTGCCTTCCATGCCGCTAGGAAAGCCTATTAAGGTTTTTTGGGAAGAAAATGTAAATAAGAAAGAATAACATTGGAGCTCAGCCAAGTTAATTAATGAAAATCTATATTATTAATAAAACATCTCGCCCTCTAATTTGTCTTCAAGTAATGTGCTTAAAAACACTCTCATTTTTGATCTTTTAATCCTGATAACTATAATTCATATAGTCATTGTTATTTATGACGCATTTATTCTACACTCCACTATTCTCTTTTCATCATAATTTTTTGTTTTTATTTATGTATAAAATTAAGTGAATATATTGAATCTATGAAGAAAAAATAATTTTACATAGAAAAATAAATAAGCATATATTATAAATATTTTAGTGTAAAAAAATAGCTTGTATTGATAAATAATTAATCAGGTTAAAGCATGTATGGTACCATATTTCTCAATTGCATTTATTGCACTTACTTCTAAACTCAAAGTGGTAAAAAAATAAATCACAGATAATGCTTGAATATATTTTGGGGAATTAGGGAAGGAAATTCTTTCTCCAATATTCCCAAACATTATACAAATTTTGCCTCGAAAATGAAAAACAGCAACTTTCCAAAGTATACCCCAAAATGCCAACCATTTTACAAGAACTCCTCACATTTAAATTTTTTTTTCTTTCATTCTATATAAATACATATATTTATTATATATATATATATTATACTTACATATAATAAATAATATTTAATTTAAATTTATCCCTATTTAGCTTAAAAAAAAATTTGACATCGAACAAGAATAAATGATCCCAAGATATAACTGTACATACAAATACTTTTCAAAACTTTTTGCTACCCTTTTTTTAAAATATAAATAAAAATATATCACATTTTTCGAGTCTCACTTCCAAAATTTATTTTTTCAAAACATTATAAAATATAACCTAACATTCCCATGAATTTTATTTTGGCAACATATTGCAGGCATGCACAAAGAAATGTTGTGCATTAATATTTGAAAAAGAAATGATGAAAGAATAATAATTACTTTAGAATCATCGGTTTTTCCATCTCCCACAGCTCCAAATTTTGTGACATCGTGCGCAGTAGCAGCCGTTGGCGGCGGGGAATAACTATGCGCACTGAAGACCGTCCGATGCGCGCCAATAAGCATGCTTGATCCCAAAATAGCCGAGCACAAAATCCATATATGCGTAAAACTATCCTGCAATAATACTTCCCAATCAGGAGTTAAGTACGATAAACAAATAATTATAAAGTTTTGAGGGAAATAATAATAATAATAAAAGATGTCTTCTTTTTGTACCATAGTTTGATGAGCTTTTGCAAAGAACAGCTTAATTCTTGTTGGAAAAAATAACTAAGTAGTTGTGTACTAGAGCGATGCAATGGCCAAATTTATAGGAAAAATCTGTAGTAGAATAATGTGAATTTTGAACCAAAAAATTTTAATTTAGTTGGCCATTTTCGTTATTAGGTAATGTGACACTAATAGTATTCATAGTCTCAAAATTGAAGACTGTAAGTCTAATGGGCATCATCATGAGTCGGTAAAACACAACTAGAAGTATTGTAAATTCCATTCTTACTGAATTTGTTACCATGGATCTTGAAGTCTTGTATTAGCATAAAATCATTTACTTCTTTTTACCCCAAATTACAATTAGGTTGAAATAGTTCTCTCTCAACTACGTCATGTAATAAATAAATTTGAAATAATTCAAAATAGTGCAATTATCCCTTATAGAATTTGTGAAGTTAGTGGGACCATTGAAATACAAAGGATGTTATGAATTGCCGTTATGAAAATGAGTTTGTCAAGTCAATTGAAAACGTGTTTTAAAACGCATAAGTAGTAATTGTAGAAAGAATGGATTAAGACCAGTGAATCACATAGCGCATTCTGCTGCATATTTGGAGGTAAATTTGAATATCGGTACAATCATATCTTTATTATTCAAATATGGGTATTTGTATGAATATGTTATACGAATTCTTATTTTTGATATTCGCATTGTCCTATCTAATACCCTAATTTATTATATCTAATATCCTCGTTAGTTCTCTCCACTATCCGAATTTGTTACTTATACTAATATCTATGTTTGTTATATTCATACCAACAAATTAAAATTTGTATGTAAATTGTCCAATTTCCAACTATATATTGTCTAACTTTATAAGACACAAATAAATTTATGATTATTTATTGTCAAAGTTCCGAACAATCTACCTGCATAGCTAAAAAGGAAATAATAATAATAAGTTGACTTACACAGCTACCTAGTTTCCAATCCTAATCCAATAATAAAAATCAAGATATTATAAAGAGATTAAAGAAATGAGAATATTATTTTTTTAGATTCAGATATTTTGGATATGGACACCACTATACCCATATTTGAACCGTTTAGCAATAAATATATATGCGCATATGAGCCGAGGGACTTGTGGTTCAGTGGCATATGTCTCTCATATAGTGTGAGAAGTTAGGAGTTCGAAGTTTAACAAACTCTTAATATGTGTGTGTATAAATTAAAAATATATATATACGTACATATGAATATATCAAATATTTTCAAATACAAGTAACATTCATTAATTTTGAATACAAATATAGACGATGAATCAAATATTCGATTATTATTTTACAAGTCTAATATTTTACAGGTCTAGTGCATACCTGATATCAATAACCCACCAAAACAAAACTCAAGAAAATATTCATCCCTAATCTGAAAACTCAACAAGAAAAAAAGAAGACCTAATTAAGGTCTTGTTCCAAAAAACTCAAGAAAATGTTCATCCCAAATCTGAAAACTCAACAAGAAAAAAGAAAACCTAATTAATAAACCATTTTTTGGTCTTGTTCCACTGTACAATTACCCTCCTAAGTCTCTCTCACCAGTCGTTGTTGGGTGACTAACCACCACAAAAATTACTATCAACAATCCACACCTGTAGGAATTAATGTATATATGAGTTGCTTTTTCCAGAGCTTTATCCCATTAATCCAGGATTAGAATTATGATTTATATATATATGACCCAAGTTGATTTCATGGTGTTGGAATTTTTAAGAACTTTTGGGGTCTCAGACAATTGGGATAATTTCTTGTGGACGAACGAAATTCTCATGACTTGTCCTAAAAGAATAAGGAATTTGATTTAGACCTATTCTCATCGTTAGTGGACCTAGTGCTAGCTCCACTATGGGCGTGTCCAACTTGGGTAGCTATATGTTGGTCTTTAGTATTTTGATCAAATTAAGGAAAAAAAATTAGAAGGAGAAACGGAATAGAATTTGATAACATTGTCCTGAGTTTGCAGAATTAGGTCATGCGATTAATTAATTTAGTAATGTCCTTTATTTTATGATTTGTTTTTTTGTCAGTATTTGATCAGTAACAAGAAACAAGAAATCCGTAAGATTAATGACTAAAATTTGAAAATGCTCAAAGAAAATGGTAAAAAGTTTCTGTACAACCAAATAAAAGAGAACATCGAATCATCAAAATCAAATACAAGAAAAAAACAAATAAAATCAACAAATTATTAAAATAATTATAGCTTATAAGTAAGACATTTCTTTAGTCAAATTATTAATTAATTTACTTCGATTTGAATATTTAACGAATTCATTTTTATTTCACTTATACGTTAAATTAAATTATCACCATCATTCAATAACTTTGGCAAAGTTGTTTATTTTACTATGTTTATTTTTGCTAATAAATTACCAATATAATACGAGAAAGATTAATTGATTTTATTTAGCTTATCATGACTGGATCACCTAAAAGCCAAAATACAATAGTAAAAGTATTAAAAAATGATATCGCTCGTCATGTTTTAGTATTAAAATTTTCTATACACATTATAAATATAAATCTTTATATTGAAAATTTTGTGCCAAATATATTTACTTCATCAGGCAATTCACAGCTGGGCTGAACGTCCCACGAGCCGTCCCATGCACGTTGATGCAGATGGCCGATGTGGAGTTATGCGGATCAGCAGATTCAATGTCGACATCGTCAAGTATTATATTAGTGCATGGAATGGTGTGGCTACAGCGGAAGCTGATCGTTGCATTCTTGCCCATAGATGTTCCCCGCAGCCCGGTATATCTCACATCACTTACTTGGACAGCAGATGCCTAGTCAAGGAAATTATGAACAAGTACAAATTAGATTGAAATATTACTATGTTGAGTTCCTAGAACAACGGAAAAAATAATGTTTCCCTGGTTGCTTACTTTATTGATGCATTTTTTGTGAGGACAATAATATTGGTCAATGATTACAGGGTTGTTAGCCGCTATGAAGTTTATCCGGGAGAAGTTGATGTTCTTGGCGAAACCGGAACCTCCCTGCAGAAGAACAAACATGATTACAGTATTAGTGTGAGTTTAGTTTGGATTCTTTATTTCAATTTATTTTATCTTCTAATTATTCCAACTCTATGTATATATACTGAATCTTATTTAATATACTACAACTATTTTTCTAAGAAAATTCTTCAACTCCACATATATATATATATATATATATATATATTATGCTAAATGTATTAGATTTACAATCAATTATTTTTGTAAGAAAAGATCTAATACACTTGACATATATATACATGAGTTGAAATAGCTAGCTACGAGATTAAATGTGTATTTGGATAGAGGATTTAAATTGGCATAAGATACTGAGAAAGCATACAAAGAATGTTGTCAGTTATGTTAAAGAATGTACTTTAGGCCTAGCTCAATCGCAAAAGCTAACTCGAGAGTTGAAGATTGTTCAATATTATATATAAAGATTGCAAGTTATTTAATTTACTAATGTGGGGCACTAACAAGTTAAACGATACTTCAAGGAGCAAAATCAACATCTATCTTTTCGAAATCTTGTTAGTGGACGAGATTTTTAATTAGGTCATCACATTTTTGTTATTTGTTGGGCTTGGATTAAATTATATAACCCACCAATATTTTGCTTAGGACCACTATGAATAATTTTACTACCATGCTTTTCGGGTGTACTATTTTAGTTACTAATAATTGCATTACATTTTTTTTCTTGAGTAACACTAGCAACCCAAATCTTTTTACCTTTAGGATGCAACCCGATCTAAAGATTTGAACTAAGTTGGAAGAAAATCCCATTAATTAATAGTTAGTTTGGAGCTACGTCTCTGTTATTTTGTAAGTTTCCGGTTCGTTTTGTGAATCATGTAACTACCTTTGATTTTGTGGTAATATACAGGTAGGGGTCAATGCCAAACCCCCCGTCATGACACAGGCGGTTTTTTTTTTTTTAAAAAAAAAATATATATATATATATATACACACACGCTCTTGCAGCCGTAATTGAACATTGCTTACGATGTTTATGATTGTTACCTGCCATGTTTTGATTCTGAGTCCATTTTGAGTTCCATTTAGAGTGCAATTTCTTACATTAATCGCTTCAACTTGGTCATGCTTTCCATTTTTCCCTAAACTCCCAATACTGTCAAAAGAAAGAAGAGAAGAAAAGTAATGCTATGTTTGGATCACTTAGTGATAAATACGTGGGAAAGAAGAAAAGGAAAATATAAATATACGAACTACAGTATAAAATAACATTATTAGAAGTATGAAAAAATATTTCTTTAATATTTTTCTCATTAAAATTCAAGCCCCAAACATAATATAAAAGTTTCAAAAATCAAGCTAGGTCGAAAAATTTCATTTTTGATCGATTATATATATATATGTGTGTGTGTGTGTGTGCATATATACATATATACATATATATAATTGAAGGAATTAATTAATAACAAATTACCTTATCCCATGTCCAGGACCACAAGCTATCTCAGATATAGTAACATTTGAAGTGCCTCCTTTGATGGCAATACAATCATCTCCTTTATATATATATATACATATATATGATAAATTTTTTTGATCAAAACGAATATCATAATAATTAATTATAACCAGAAAATAAAAAAAAAGAAAAAAAAATTAAAGGGCAAAAAGGGACCTGTTTCCATGGTACAGTTCTGAATATTAAGATTGGTGGAGGAGATGAGGTCAATCCCATCAGTGTTGGGGCTTTTGGGAGGGGCAATCATGTGAAGGCTTGAAATGTTTGCATTATCACATTGGGCTATGGAAAGATGGAACTTTGGACTGTTTATATGTTTCAATCCGCTGATTTGAAGATTGTTACAACGAGAAAATAGCATCGCCTAGAAAAATATTATACCATCAACTGACATATAATTTTTTTCTTCTTCTTCTATTATAACAGCATAATTATTATAAATAACTATTGGATTTACCGCTGGTCGCCCGTCGTTTGTCTGCAACAAAAAAAATTGAAGTGTATTAGAGCACAAGTAAATTGATTTGTTTGAGAATGCTGCAATTTTCATTCTATAATTTTGTCCACATGAAAACTTTGTCGTGTAACCCGTAGAATTTTAAATTTAGTTATGTGCAGATATTTCATAAAACTATCACATTTAGTTTGATATCACAAAAAAAAAATAGTTTGATGAGAATTGAAGACGTGATATGTTAGAATGATGACATGACATGCTTGATTTGATAATATTGCCACAATTTTTTACGTGCCGCATCATCAATTTTGGTCAAATTATAAATTTTCTACAAAATCAGGCTAAATGTATATAACAACTTTATAAAATATACGAGACTAAATTTCAAATTCATTAAGTTAATTATAAAATCCATAGTAGGAAAAATTACAAGATAGTAAATGCAATTTTGCTGAGAATGAATGCAAAGTTTTGAGTAGTTGAGTTCTTCAATTTTTGATTTATGCATCTAAAACCCTATTTTTCATCTCTGAAATAAATTAGAACTTTGGAGGCAAAGTTATCCAATCCCTAATTTTCTTCTCATTAAGATAGTGATGGATTTTGTTGAGCCATCGGTTGGAAGTCCATACATCTTTGTTTCAAAGATGAAATAATTTTGGAGCGGGACTGACAGGAACAATCAACCCATCTCATCCTCAAATTTATATAAAATTATATTATACATATATTTTTACTAAAGTTTAGAATTTCGTCCTCCTAAAAATAATAACACTAGATGAACATAATGTTGGTTATGGAATAATCAAAATATACTTAAATACGATGAGTAATGAGTTGGAAATTAAGTTAATTAAAGAAGTGAATTGTAGTGTCAACTCACATGCCCGGCCGACCACCATGAATCTCCTCGACCGTCGATTAATCCTTGTCCATTTCCGAGCACCGTGAGCCCATCGACTTGATTAAACTTGAGCCATTCACCTGCCATCTTTTTTCTCCATGCTGATTTTGGTGGTGCAACAATGGTTCCCAATATCTGTTACAACATATATTTGCTCAAATTTTGTAGCATTAATCATACATATTTTCAATACATTTTATTTTATTTTTATTACCTCAAATGTAATGTTATGGCATTTGCAAGGGCCTCCAAATTCCATCGGAGACACCAAGAATGTCTTCCCACTGGGAACGGTTATCTTAACACCGTCTGAAGCATATTGGCAAGCTGCTTGCCATGCTGACCCAAATGCCTGTCAGGGGTTTAATTTGGGTGAAGAGAAGGATGGGGATTACTTCAACAGATTTCTTGGAGTTAATTAGTTAGATTGATTTTTCATATATGGATATTTACTTTGAGGGGGCTATAAGTGTTGGGAATGAAAATCAAGTTTGGGTTAATTGAGTTTGGCCAAACTGATCTAATAATAACATAATACTTGAGTTATATTACTTATGTGATGAATAAGCTATCAAAAATTAGGCATCTGTTATAGAAAAACTTCTTTGAAGTTAATTTTGTAGTTGTTGCCATAAATTATAATTATAAATTTTCGTAATAAATATAAAATTTTAAAATAATGATAAAAAAGTTATTAGTTATGAATTCATGGTCATGTTCTTTGCAAGCGCAATAGATTAGCTGTTTATTATCAGTAGAAAATTTTAACACATTAAGAAAAATAATTATAAGTTACCTATTAGTTATAACAAGGGTTAGTTATGACAGTATCACCTTCAAATTCAGTTAAATCAATTTCATAGTTGGGGCTATAAATTTTTAATTAATATCACCTATGAATTGTGTATATAGCTAATGCCCTAATTTTTTGTTGTGATCTGCATGCATTTTGGGAAGATTAATCAAGTATATAATAGTTTTCTAATTATAATTAATAGATAGAGTCTCCCGTCAAAACTATCTCAAATTTATAGTAATAGTTATTATGGATTCTTAATATGCTAGATCATTACTCTAGGATAAATATTTTTATGCTGTACTAACAATTTAAAAATTATCTATCGTTCCAAAATATTCAGCTTATATATACTGCTACTTATTCTCTGAAAATATCAAAAAAGATATATAGCCTGATAAGGCTACTATGAAATATTCACTCATGGATAGGGCAAGCTTTTCTATCTATTATTTCTCTTTGCTATATAGTTTATCCAAGGGAGAGATTGAGGATCAAGAAATAATGACTGGTCTTATTAATATATACGCAAACATATAACTTCCCAAGAATTTCAGTTGCACTGATATTCATCACTATAGCGACTAGGTTCAAGCTTTCCCCCGCCCTGTTTCATTAATAGACTTCTAACATATATGAAATTTGCTTCATTGGAGAAATTTTTACCCCAAATTTTCAAAATTTCATAAACATGCAGAAGAAAAATGCTATCGCCATTCAAACAAAGAGAGAATTTGTGTCAAGTGATTGATCATCATAGGTGAGGAAGGATTAATATAGCAATTACTTTAGAATCATCTGTATATCCGTTTCCAACAGCTCCAAATTTCGTCACATCAAGTGTGCTTTCTTGAGGTTGAGGAGGTGGCGGGCCACGACAATACATATGTACAGTGCTTAGTTCCAAAAATGCCGACAATAAAATCAAAAAAGATGTAAAAATTCCCTGCAGTATTAAGTTTTTATCAGAAATTCTTCTACTACTATCCTGAAAGGCCTCATGGAATAGATAAAAATAAATGACAGAATGCCTTTGTTTGAAGAATATAATATCCTAATGCAATTGAAATATTATTATCGCACTAATTAATAATAAGTAAATAATTTAAAAAAAAAGCAATATGCAAGATGATAGGGTACCACAAACAGAACAAAAAATCGAAAAAACTTCTTGTGATCACATTAATTTTCCCTCTCGACTTGGCTATATATTTATTTGAAAGGAAAGTTGAAATTTTTTTCTAATTTTTCATACCATTGTTTGGTTATTTTTGTGAAGGAACACTCTTGGAAATTCTTCTAACAGACTTAGTTGTTGGATTTGGACATGGTCGAATATATATAACATTAAGTGAAGGTCAACAAATTAAAGAGATTTTAATATTAGGAGCCAAATTTTGTTAATGTTTTATCTTAATATTATTAGCATTCATAGTCCTGACCTTAAGAGGCATTAGCATGCTAATAAAATGGTATAATACAATTAAAGACGTTCCAGATTGTCATTCTTAAAAAAAAAAATTATTGTTCTTTTAAATGGCCATTTCCCTCTCTTGTAATAGCAGAAATCATTGAGTTTTCTTGTTGACTTATCACTTGCAATTAATAGGTCCATCACACCATCTTCCTAAGTAATGCTGAAGCAATAATTGAACCATAAGCTAATAAATGAATTAACAATGGCGAGTATAACTCCCAATAATGTTTTCAGGTAGTGGAAAATTACTAAACTTTGACATGTCTTAGATTTGATTTATCTGTCTTTTTGAAAAAATTTTCTGGTAAGTTTGTGTTACGATACCAGATATTTGCTGAAGTTTTGAAGTATTTTAACTGGAAAAATTAATTTTTTTATCCTATAAATTTACCTAATTTTTAATTTTGTTTTTATATTTTTCATAATTAAAAAGTTAGTCATATAAGTATAAAATAATTGACACATGTAGTCCAATATAATTGTTGCCAGGATTCAACAAATTGACTGAAAAATCTGATGTGGAATGCTAGAATGTTCTGAAATTGGGAATTTTGCTTTGTTGGCACTTAAATGATGTTTTTTGTCATGTTGGCAAAAAAATTAATGAAAAATTAAAATAATTTGATTAAATTTATATATATAAATAAAAAATAAATAAACTAAAAGTCTCTTTTTTTTTTTTTTTTTTCAAAAAGAAGGAAATGTCTTTGCTGGTAGCTAGCTTGGCTAGATCTGGCTAGGCGGCCATTGACCAGTGGCCAAGCTTTTAGGGGACTAGTGCCTAAAAGCTCGCGGCAATTGCCATGGCCACCAAGCTTCCAGCCAGTGCTTGGCTTCCAAGAGGTCGCCATGGCCATGAATTGGCCATGGCAAGTCTGTTCAAGTGGCTAGCTGTCTAGCTGGGGGCTTGGGGGAGGGGGAGCGGCAGAAGGAGTGGGGGTGCATATATAAAATGTATTTATATGTATATATGTATATATAATATATATTTATATAAATGTGTAGATATATGTGTGCATATTAAAATATTATGTACTTATAAAATATTTATTTACATAAATATGTGTATATATATGTGCAAATGCATGTATAATATACATATTTATATAAATATAGGTGTATACATTCATATTATCAAAATATTTTTACAAGAAGATACAAAAAGGCCACGTTAGTTGGAAATTTGCTATCTAAGTAAAAATTCCCAAATTCAACAAAATCCGGTATGTCTCATCATCATTTCTAGCTAATTTTTTTAATTCCAATGATAATTGGACTACATGTGCTAATTTTGTTATACTTATAGAACTAACTTTTTAATTGTGTAAAATATAGGACAAAATTGAAAATTGGGCAAACTTTTAGGACGAAAAAAAATTAATTTATCATATTTTCACCATATATCTATACTGTTATATATAGGGAGTCATGATAGAAAATGAATTTATGAAATAAATACACTGAAACTATCTAATAAGTGTGACTTTTAAAAATATAAAATTTAATTATCTCACATAAATAGTTTAATATTTTTGCTTTTTAATCTAGTTATACATTTTTACCCAAAAATACAAGATTTATATAAACGAAGTAGAAGTCATGTTGAAACAAAAAACTAATTTTTCATATTTAATATTTTTTTTGTATTTATATCGATATAATTACTTTATTTTTAATTAATGCAATATATACTTGAATTATTTTATATTTCAATTAAATAATTGTTTTCTCAAAAACTTTGAATTTTAAGTACATTAAACTTTTTAAATAGTTTGCATTAAATATATTTCACAAATAAAAAATATTGAACAAATATGATTATCTTTTAAATATTTTAGTTTGCTTAAAGAATTTTACAACTTATTTGAACCTTATGGGAAGGATAAAATATATTCTATGTGTCATCATATCATCATTTTCTTAACAAACAGTTTGAAAATATGAGGAATTGAATAATTTTACATCAGTTGGTATGTAACTTATTAATATTTTTTAAATTTAATCATTTTTAAGGCAATCCCTTTTGAAAATACAAAATATTTTTAGACAAAATTATATATAGAATGTAATTAATTATTTAATTTGAATTTCCAACCATTTCAGATGTAAGAAAGTTTCTTAATCCACAATATCTATAGATTCTCAATTTTATTTTTATATTATCAAAATTTTCAATTAAAACTATTTTAGTTTTTCAATAACATAATAATGAATCACTCATTCTTATCATCAAATGTCAACTTTCTATATAAACATAAATATGATTTACATAGTTGAAAATTTTTTACAAACCTGATGCGTGATCTTTTAAATAGTCAATCACATCATCTTTTATTTTTGAAGACATTAATTTGCATATAAAATATTTATATGGGGTGCACTTATTTGCACATTTTTGCTTTATAAGAACATAAAAAAATATTTTTGTATATAATAATATCTTAGAACAAATATTTTTATTGAAGCTAAGTGTTATATAAATTATTAATTTGTACATTTTATTCTTATAACAAAATTCATGCATGAGAGATTGATATGTTTTTATATATTGAGTTGAATATTAAAAATTTATTTATCATTTTATGATAATTTGCATAATATATATTATTTGATAATTTTAAAAATGATAAAATAACTTCATAAACAAAAGAATAAATAAATAAATTACTTGACAAAGTTATATCTAATATAAAGAATATTTTAATTTTTAAAATATTTCATGTTATAAAACACGTGCTAAATTGATAATCAAAATATTAATCCAATATGATTCGTTTTTACAAAAAATTATTGAAAGACGATATATTTACTCTATAAACAAATAATTAGTATTTTTAGAATTTCAAATATCATAAAAATTATCTATATGACTTCAACATCGATAAGAAATCATACTAAAGACTTTATATATTTGGAAAATTGATTTGTTTATTTATCGTTTAAAAATTGTATATATATGTATCTGCTTTAAAAAATATATTAAAATATTATACTGAATTATTTCTTATATATTTTTCAAAAATTTATCATTTTAAAAAATATATGTAATTATAAATTTAGAATTAATGATTGTTGACATCCTACAATTTTTTCAAATATAAATTATTTTTAAATTTAATTTTTAATATTAAAATTAATTTCTATGCATTGCAACAGGCAAATGCTAGTGTATATATGTGTGCAAATATGTATGGTACCTTTCAAGAATTTAGTGGGTTATCCTATTATTTCTTTTATTCTTGCATATAAGTAATTTTTTTGTATATTCTAACTGAGTTTTTCCATTTCTATTATTCTGTAGGCAAGTCGAGTTCATCATTTTTATAAATCTTAGGCTAAATTTTAAAATTTTTCATTCATTTTGCAAAATTTTGTGAATATGGTTGATATTATTTATCACTACAAGTACGTACTTCATTTTTTCGTAGCTTTATTATGAGAATATTTTAGTGTTCCTGTATCTTCTTTACAAATTTCGCATTTTCAAATGTTTTATTTGATTATATATCAAAGATTGTCTTCTTCTTAGATGCGTGCTTATGCTCCACCATTTTTGGAGTTTTAATTCTGCAAGATGCAGAATAACATGTTTTTTTTCTCTTTTACACAAATGATAATTTTTTTTATCCTTTCAACATATTAATATTTTTTTATTTTCAAATTACATAAATTAAAGTACAAACTACATATAATATACATACGATGCATAAAGGAACCCATTCAAGTTTGAATATAAGATCTCCCACATAATAGGAGAAACTGATACTACTGAATTATATGTCACTGGACTATAACTTAATGTATTTGATTACGCAAAATTCACAATCTAAAGGCCATAGATATTATAACATCTATTTCCCTCATATTTTTTCTACATTTTTTTT
>JACGDI010005257.1:242271-260160 GCA_014898725.1 Jacaranda copaia | reverse complement strand
TTAAAATTACCCTCAATTTGAGTATTCTCCCTAATTAGGTCTCAATACTTTGTGATATGATTTGTATGTAAGAATGAGGTAGGAATTAAAATGAGCATTCTTAATTTCATTTTTAAACTCATACTTAGTATAGAGCTAAGAATTCTGATTCTTATAGTAATTCTTATACCTAAAAGTATGGATTCAATCATTTTTTTCCTTTCTCATAGGTTTAACTATTCCAAATTTATCGGGAACGAACCTATATTTTTCATTAACAAAATTACCCTCCAAAACTTAATAAAAGACATTTATATTTATAAAAAAGCACTTAATCTGTACAAGTTCGATGTTATGTATGTTCAAACTTATTAGTTCAATAAAAAGGTATAGGCATCATCTATATATTTGGTCCATGCCTAATGAAATATATATAATTTAAAGTATTAATTATATCCACATCTCTTCAAATGATTAAAAAATATATATAATCAATAAATCAATAGTCATGGATTCTATCAAATATTCTTTAGATTAAGCTTATAAAAAATACAATAAAAGCATTCTAGCCTTAATCAAATAAATAAATAAATAAATAATAAGAGCTTTAATTATAAGATATTTTATAATTTTTTAATAATATTTTATGAAAGAGCTCAAAGAGCTTGCTAAGTTACAATATAGAAAGAGTAATCTCAAAAAATTTGTGTTTATGCTATTTTGCATAAACATCTACAGCATACTCGGTAAGATATATATACATTTATTAATGTGATTTGAATATAACGTTAAAAGTAATATTAAGACAACATAATTATATATTTACCCCCAACAAAAAAATTATTACAATAATATATAAAAGATATTTGGTAATAAATATTTTTGTTTTAATAATTTTTTATAAAAGAATAATTCGACAGTTTAAAAAGTTTTATTCTTTTCCTATTGAGGTTATTGCTAATTATCAATCATGAGAATGAAATCAAGTGAGGAATGACAATTTTATCCATTTTCATTCTTTGTATATATCAATTATTGGATAAGCCACACTAGCATCCTTCTTTTCGGTCTTCATTCCACTACCACTTAATTTCATTCCTAAAATTATTTCATTCCCACCTAATTTCATTCATTCGTACAAGCCAACTCTCAGTAGTTTTTCCATCCCAAGCTTGTCTCTTGAATTTAGGGCCTTTGACATAAGCTTCCTCATGAAAACATAACCAACACGGCCTAAGTTTTTTTCAATTTTATGTATTCTCATATTAAAATTAGTATATTCTCTCACTTATTTGAACTGTTCTTCTCTTCTAGAGTTCATTTAAAACTTTCAAGTTTTGAGAAGATATAATAATAATAATAATAATAATAATAATAATAATAATAATAATAATAATAATAATAATAATAATAATAATAATAATAATAATAATGTTAAAAAAGCCTTAAATTAATTAAAATATTGTGTTTGCGATTCTCTTTAAAACTATGCATTACTTTATCACATTTTAAATTAATACTTTGTGTAAAATTGTAGGCAGCTTCAAAGAATATGGTTTCTCACTTTCTTTTCAATATTTTATTTTAAAAAACTTGATCTAGTTCTTTAAAAATGTGGAATTTGTTTTCCATATAATTTAGTTCGAAAGGTACTTTTTCAAATAGAATTTCAATAAAATCTTTGGCCAAAATTAAAAGTACTAGTAGTACTAGATATATAGGAACATAAATTACTTGAAGAAAACTAAATTCCAATATTGATCCTCTGCTGAATGCATGGTTCAATGTGTAAAACATGGTTTTGGGACATTTTCTTACGCATTGAATGAAATGTCTCTCTTTCCACTTAGTAGTACTAGAATTTCACTAGGATCAAATGATATAGCCATTTGAAACAGATGATGTAACATATGATTAGTAATTATCGAATGGAAAAATAATTAAAAAATGACCCGATTTAAATAATTCAGATAATATCAAGCGTACATCTACCGATGAGGATGAGCTAATTCATTAAAATAGAGAAAAAGAGAAGGAAAAGATTAGAACTTAAGACAAAAATCATCTTCAAATCTAAATAAGAGAATCCACCCATAAGTTCCCTCATAACATGCTTCCTAAGACACTCCTTATATGTTTTGTATCAAACTATATATATATATATATATATATATTTCAATATCGACTAATTTTTCAATAAGTATATTTGGTGCGAAAATTATCATACATCTACAAATATAAGAGTGTGATTGGTATGCATGAAAGAAATAATTTAGATGGGATTGAAATAACTTTAAGAATAGAACAAAAATCGTGAAGGAATTTATATATTTATGTATATATGTATTGATATTAGTGAAAGATACATATGATTAAAATATATAATTAAACAAAAGTACATAGCTATAAAGGAAGTTGATGGATGACACTAAACATTTACAAAGTGAACTTTTAGAAGAAACATCAAACCCTTTCATTAAAATTTGAAGGATAATTGTCAAAAACATATTTGTAGGTTTATTCTTCGTAGATTGAGAATGATGAAAGAGAGAGGAAATGACTTAATCCATACTTTTAAAAATGAGAATTTTTATCTCTAATATATACCAACCATGTATTCTATAAATAGATTTGGAAATGCCAATTCCATACCCACATTATCCCTGCATATACCAATCATGCCATAAAACCTTAAAATAATTGTCCAACACAATATAAAAAATACATTTTACTATAATTTAGCATATAACTTTTTACAACTTTTTAGTTTATTTAATAGTTCTAAAAAACTTACCAATGACATACGTTTAAAAAATAATTCTGCACATACATCTTAAGTAGTAGTTTTCTAGTAATAATTAAAAGTTTAGATAGAGATTTAAATATAGTCTTTGCATGGGTTGCAATTATGAAGTGCAGTAATGATCAAGTAGGCTACTGGACCAGAAATAAGTTTTCAGTTGTTTTTCTGCTAAATGAAAAAAATGTTAAAACATGGATTTCATGCATTAATTTTTTTAGGCATTGAATGCAATATATATGTATTCAAGTTATAACAGTCCTTTAATCTGCTTCCTTCTTCCCCAATTAAAGCAAGAAATTTAATATTGTTAACTCGATTTTCTTTGATGCTGCATCGGGGATGGGTACCAGTTATGTATGCAATGCAAGCAATAGCTTCATAAGAAATGCTTCATTAGCTTGGGGAAATAATTCTTCGGAAGTTTTTTTACGTTCATCATGAGAAGAAGATGATGAAGAAGCTCTCAAATGGGCTGCCCTTGAAAAGCTTCCTATATTTGGTCGTTTAAGAAAAGGCCTTTTACTGGGATCCAGGGTTGCTGTCCGCGAGGTTGATGTACAAAACCTTCGATTTCAAGAAAGGAAGAAATTGCTTGAGAGGCTGGTGAATGTCACAGAAGAAGACAATGAGAAATTTCTGTTGAAGCTCAAGAATCGAATTGATAGGTGATTCATAGGGGTGTCAATTTGTGTTAGAACTTATGGGCTCAATCCAACCTATATAATTTTGAGTTGCATTGGGCTCAATATTTTAAAAATGGGTTTGAGTAAGTTGGATTTTAGATGTGTTATATTGAATTTGGGTTAAGAATGAATTTTAAGTGAGTTCAAAATGAGTCCATTCAAAAAATTTAATTAATTTAATAAATTATTTTATTATATTGTAAAATTATATATTAAAGAGCATAAAATGTATAATAATATTACCATGATATTTTGAATTAATTTTTTAAAATAAGTAAATTAAATCAATTTTTCGATTTTCTATTGGAATCATTTCAAGATCAATTCAACCCACAACTAAATTTATTTTGAACTCAACCTACTTTTAACTCATTTATCTTAACTCATATAAAACCCAACTCATTTTGAATCCAACCCACGTAAACCAAACCCAACCCAACTCATCCATTTGCCACCCACGAGGAATTGAAATTCTTTCAAAACTTTTTTTTCTTGATAGTTGATTGTATTATAAATATGATTTTCACAGTTTATGTTAGGGATGGAATGGATTTGCCCACAATAGAAGTAAGATTTGAAGATCCGAAAGTTGAAACAGAAGCTCATGTAGGCAGTAGAGCTTTGCCTACTTTCATTGACTTCTTCATCAATATCTTGGAGGTAAAAAGTAGTAATAAATCTATCATAAGTGAATTCATTCGAACAAGGCGACCTTTAATCATCGGACTTGTATTTTTTTTTCTAAGGGATTCTCAACCTTTCTTCACATAGCTCCTAGTAGAAAGAAGCATCTATCAATCCTGTCCCGGAGTCAGTGGAATTTTGAAGCCTTGCCGGTAAAAGAAAGCCAAAGTTTTCCCTCATTATTTGTGAACCAGTTATCTGATCAGACAAAAAGTTTCATGTTGTCTTATCTCTTTACTTGTTTTTGGGTAGAATGACACTTCTTTTAGGTCCTCCGACTTCTGGAAAGACAGCACTGCAGTTGGCTTTGTCTGGAAAGCTTGATCCTGCCTTGAAGGTTACATTATTAAACAGCTTCTACTGAAGTCTAATTTCTTCTTTTCTTTTTTCAGATTGGTATAAGGAGCTAAATTTTTTCCATTTGGATGATCAGTTTTCAGGAAGAGTGACATATAATGGACATAGCATGAAAGAATTTGTACCACAAAGAACTGCTGCATACATAAGCCAACATGATGTCCATATTGGAGAAATGACTAAGAGAAACATTGGCATTCTCTGCAAGATGTCAGGGAGTTGGAGCCAATCATGGTTAGTTCGACAACTTCTGATCTATTAATAACTAAAAATAAAAAAATAAAAATTTAAAGATACTATTGATAGTGCATTTAAAATTTCTGCAGAAATGCTGGCAGAGTTGACAAGAAGAGAAAAAGAGGCTAATATAAAACCTGATCCTGATGTAGATATGTACATGAAAGTAAGCATGGCTCAACTCATAGAGAATGAATTATAATTTCGTCTTTTGAGTTTATAGAAGTGAAAAATCATCCTCTTCATTGAAGATTATATGCCGTTTTTAATCTGTAGTCGGCAGCTATTGGTGGTCAAGAAGCAAGTATTGTCACAGATTATATTCTTAAGGTAATATGGACTTAAAATGCTTCACATTAATCGTATAGGGTGAAAACAATGGGGGTATCAATAGGTTGGATTTAGATTAAATTAATGCTATTTGAATTTGACTATCAATGTGTATATCTAAATTTGGCCTAAATTCAATCGGATTTATATACATATTCGGGTTTGATGGATATTCAAAATTCGAAAAGAAAATTTAATGTGATTGAATATTTTTTCTTTTCTTCTTCGAGTTACATGTAATATATTCTTCGTGAAATATTCTGAGTCAAATTTAAAATTTTGACATTTTTTTTTATGTAATATATCAGTATAAAAGTGAAATATTTTGGTTATTAATGCTTATTTCACATTATATATTGGTCTAAATAAACAATCATATAAATACATATATATATTATATTGCATTCGAACACGCTTTCTTTTCTTTTCTTTTAATATTCTTCTATTTTTAAGGCTAATATTAAGGCCAATGTTAGAAAAAAACTAAGTATAGATATTAGATTAACATGTTATACTATAATCTATTTAGATCTTTATTAACACTAATTTATGTATTTATTTAACAAATAATTATTAAAATTAGAAATTGTATCCTTAATAGGCTCAATTGCTTAAGTCAAACCAATTCATTTATTTCAAATTGTGGATATTAAAGATTGAATATGATGTATTGAATATTTAATTAGTTAAAAAATTTAAAATTTAAATTAAATTTTAATTGATTTCATATTAAAATTCAACTCATTGGTAGCCCAAAGAGATGATGCATTCAAATAAACAAAATATTCTTTTCAAATGCTTGGATTGGAAATTTGTGCCGATACTTTGGTGGGAGACCACATGATTAGAGGGATCTCTGGAGGACAGAGGAAACATGCCACGACAGGTAAGGTAACAACTAACAAGACTAAATTTAATTAGGTCAATCATCTAAACCCTTTGAAATCTAGACTAAATATAAAAAATTTATAAAAATTTCATAATTATAAATATTATTTTCAACTTAATGACTTGATGTTAAAATAATCAAATATGTGGAATGTCCAAAATAACTTTAACTTAAAAAAAATTAACAATATTAAAATTACATTCTTATAGTTTGAAAATATTACAAATTAGTCCAAGAGATCTATTATGATGACTGACGACGTCTGCGGATGGTAAGAAATTAGCAAATCTCAATGAATTTTTGGTAATTATAAAATTCTTTGATTTTTTTTAATACTCCAAATCTCATAGAATTAACCCATATTAATTTCTAGTGTCAAAAAAGAAAACCCATATTAATTTCTAGACAAACTAGACTTATCAATTTCCGATTTTAGCTCTTTGTTTGAATTTCCCTTACAGGTGAGATGTTGGTCGTACCAGCAAAGGTATTTTTCATGGACGAGATATCAACTGGTTTAGACAGTTCCACGACTTTTCAAGTCGTGAATTGCATTGGACAATATATTCATACTCTGAAAGGGACTGCTCTTATTTCACTCCTACAGCCGGAACCTGAGACGTTTGATCTGTTTGATGATATCATTTTCATATCTGATAGCCAGATTGTTTATCAGGGCCCTCGTGAGATCGTCCTTGAGTTTTTCCAGTTTGTGGGTTTCAATTGCCCAGAAAGGAAAGGGGTGGCTGATTTCTTGCAAGAAGTATGCCTCAGAAAAAAAATTAAAATTGATAAGACTTCATCTTCTAGTCATATAGTTATGTCAAAAACTTGTTCGTTTAATGCAGGTAACTTCAAGAAAAGATCAGCAGCAGTATTGGGCACAGAATGAGAAGCCTTACAGGTTTGTTACTGTCCAAGAATTTACTGAGGCATTTAAATCATTCCACATTGGGCAGAAGTTGACAGCTGAGCTTGCGACGCGGTTTGACAAGAGTAAAAGCCATCCAGCAGCTTTGGCAACTAAAGCATACGGCGTTAGCAAAAAGGACTTGCTATATGAAAGCTTGCATCTCCCGAGATTTCTTGCTATTGAAGCGAAACTCATTTGTCCATATCTTCAAGCTCTTCCAGGCCAGTTTTATTACATTTTTCATTCAGTTTTTATCAATTTTATCTTATGATGTTTCGCTGAAGATGATATTTTGGGTCTACTTTTAGTTACTGTCATGGCTGCCATTGCAATGACACTCTTTTTTCGAACAAAAATGCACCGGAGGAATGTAAATGATGAGAGGAAGTTTCTTGGTGCTCTATTCTATGCTGTCACCATGATTACTTTCAATGGATTGGCGGAGACAGCATTTACTATCCGGAATCTTCCAGTCTTCTACAAGCAAAGGGATTTTTTATTTTATCCAGCATGGGTTTATGCTATTCCCAAATTTATAATGAAGATCCCGGTTAATGCTATTGAACTAGCTGCCTTCGTGCTGCTGACTTTCTACGAAATTGGATATGATCCGAACTTCGGAAGGTGAATTTAAAGATAACATATCCAGATTGGATATCATTACAAGAGTATTAATCAAGAACTTGTTATGCAGATTTTTCAAGCAGTACTTGATTCTCTTCATGGGGATTCAAATGGCTGGTTTCTTATTTAGAACGATAGGGGCAATTGGTAGGAATATGATTGTCGCCAATGCAAGCGGCTTGCGCTCCTCCTAAGTTTAGCATCGAGTGGCTATATTCTCTCTCGAGGTACTGAATTTATTTTACTTTGTATATTTAAGTTCACCTTTTGTTAGCTCCAAAGACTACTGGATTTTGCCTCTTACCATCAATGCTTTTTAGAGAAAGTGCAGAAGTGGTGGATATGGTTTTACTGGTGCTCACCAATGTTGTACGTGCAAAATGCAATATTTGTGAATGAGTTTACAGGGCACAGTTGGAGACATGTAAGTTAAATAATATACTGTGTTGGTTTCAACTGTGATGCCTCATCCCACATGGCTTAAATACTATATGAGTGAATAATTAAGCTTTAGTCAAAGAACTTGGTGCATTTATTAGGAAAAAAAATAAATTTATGTGCCTTTATTGGATACTCTTTTGGGCAAGTTTATCATAATTAAGCTTTAGTCAAAGAACTTAGGTGCATTTATTAGGAAAAAAAAAGAAAATTTATGTGCCTTTATTGGATACTCTTTTGGGCAAGTTTATCATAGCCCAATTTCAAAATGTACTTAGTGGGTTTGGAGACAATTTACATGTTTAACAGGCTCATGGCCTGGAGCGTGACATCAACTATGATACTAAAGCTCGTTTTTCTTTTGAAAGGTTTCACCAAACACAAATGAATCCCTTGGAGCCGAGGTTCTGAATCACGGACATTTTACAGGGGCATATTGGTATTGGATACGAGTTTTAGCATTACCAGGAATGATACTTTTATGCAACATCGGTTTCGTTCTGGCTCTGACTTTTCTTAACCATGAGTATCTGTAATTCTGTACTTCTGAAATATTACGTGTTTAAAATTCAGGCACTTTAATATTCAAACATTTGTAGCTTTGGGTAAGCATCAAGCTGTTCTATCAGAAGATGAAAACAAAGAAAATGATGCTGTAACTGAGGAAGCTGGTGAGTTATCCTCCAAGAATTTGGCTCAAGTAAAATGGGCTGTTGAACAACTTTTATTTCAGTTTTATGAATCTTGATAAACTCTTAAGATGCTAATATATTGAACAAAATCTAGAGAGAGATGATCAAAGCACGAAGAAGGGAATTATTCTTCCTTTTGAACCACATTCTATTACATTTGAGCAGGTCACCAACTCTGTTAACATGCTGCAGGTAACTGAAAGTTGAGAAAAGTAATTCTATGGATGTATATATATTTCTATTTCAGGAAATTTGGCAGACGAATTGTTCAAAATGATTTGCAGGAAATGAAAAATCAGGGCGTTAATGAAGATAAATTAGTCAGTGTTCCGGCCAGGGATTCTGACAGCTCTAATGGGTGTCAGTGGTGCTGGCAAAACTATGCTTATGGACGTGTTATCTGGGCGAAAAACAGGCGGATATATTGAGGGAAACATTAAAATTTCTGGTTATCCAAAAAAGCAAGAGACCTTACTTGGATATCTGGATATTGCGAACAGAATGACATCCATTCTCCCTGTGTTTCGGTATATGAATCCCTGCTCTTCTCAGCTTGGCTGCATTTGCCCTCAGAAGTTGATTTTGAAACCAGAAAGGTCAGTTATTTTATGATGAAATCTATCTTAAGCATCAATTAATGTTTTCTAGAATAATGAAATTAAATGAAAAGATACTCTGGTATATGTTTGTTGAGAAAGTGATGGAACTTGTGGAACTAACTCCATTAAGAGGACTAGTCAGGTTACCCGGGGACAGTGGTCTTTCCATAGAGCAGTGCAAGAGGCTAACAGTTGCAGTTGAGTTGGTGGCCAATCCCTGCATAATATTCATGGATGAACCAACTTCCGGACTGGATGCAAGAGCTGCCGCAGTTGTAATGAGAGCAGTGAGGAACACTGTGGACACTGGAAGGACTGTGGTTTGCACTATCCGTCAGCCTTGCATTGACATATTTGAAGCTTTTGATGAGGCATGACGTTTTTAATTTGTTTGGTAAATCTTTATTTCATTTAATTATTACATTGTCGGTTTATTGGATTTGCAGCTCTTCCTGATGAAGCGAGGTGGGCAGGAGATATATGTAGGGCCATTAGGCCGACATTCTTGCCATTTAATTCATTACTTTGAGGTAAGTAATCAAAAAGAACAACGCTACTCTTGAGAAAAAGAATTAAGGTTAGTCTTTTTTCAAATACAGGGAATCCGAGGAGTATAAAAAATCAGGGATGGCTACAATCCAGCAACCTGGATGCTGGAGGTAACAACTTCAGCCCAAGAAAAGATGTAGGGAGTTGATTTTGCTGAATTGTACCAAAACTCAGAATTATATAGGTCAGTATTTTTATTAGAACTTGCATATATTGTTGTGCTATGAATATATCTGATTATTGTAATGAATTTTAGAAGGAACAAAGATCTCGTCAACGAGTTAAGCATCCCTCGTCCTGGCACGAAAGACCTGCACTTCCCGACTCAATTACCTCAGCCATTATTTGTTCAATGCATGGTTTGTCTATGGAAACAACACTGGTCATATTGGCGCAACCCCCCTTACACTGCAGTAAGAATTTTGTTCACAACCTTGCTAGCCCTCGTCTTCCGATCAATGTTCTGGGATCTTGGTTCTAAAAGGTAAAGCCCCAGAAGGACATAGTTGAAATCTTAGTTTAAACTTTGACAATTGGAGAAGTCTTTTTAATCATCTTTTTGTGTGTTTAAGGGATACTGAACAAGACATTTTCAACGCTATGGGGTCTATGTATGCATCTGTCTTTTTTCTTGGAAACCAAAGTGCCTCATCAGTGCAACCTGTGGTGGTCGTGGAGCAAGCCGTCTTCTACAGCGAAAGGGGTGCTGGGATGTATTCTGCTTTCCCATATGCCTTCGGACAGGTACACTATCAACTTTTTAGCAAAGGTTGGCCCTTGTTTATTTTTCTTATATAGTACTACAAATTTTTTTAATATAATTTCAATGTATTTATTTGAACTTTCCGATAACTAAAAAGAAAAAAATTATGATAAAGTGATATTAGTGGCTTTGTAAGCAATAGTTACTCTATACATAAGTTATAGTCCTAATTTCTAATAATAAAGGCATTTTAAAAAAATTAGTCGAAAGCAAATCAAAAAGAGCCAGTGTTTTATTAAAAAGTACAGATACATAATTTAAATACAAATTTTATTCTGCTATATTATGCAATTTGTGAAAGATGACATGCTTTTTTACTTCGATATTGCAGGTTGTCATTGAAATTTCATATATATTTACACAGGCTATTATATATGGAACCATTGTGTATGCGATGATTGGATTTGAGTGGACAGCTGCTAAATACTTTTGGTATATATTTTTCATGTTCTTCACTCTATCATACTTCACCTACTTCGGCATGGTGACTGTAGCCATCACTCCTAATGCCCACATCGCCAACATAATATCCTACGCGTTTTACTCATTGTGGAACCTCTTTTCTGGATTTGTAATTCCAAGACCGGTAAGTTCTCTTTCTAATATTTATGATTTGGCATAAGATTCATATGAGCACTCTGGAATAATTTGTTCATGTTTTATGCTTTAGATTACGCCTGTCTGGTGGAGATGGTACCATTGGGCATGTCCTGTGGCCTGTACGTTGTATGGTTTAGTTGCGTCACAATTTGGAGACGTAAAAGATCTGCTTTGACGCAAAACAATCTGATGAAAGTTTCGTGAGGAGTTATTTTGGGTTCAGACATGATCTTATTGGCGTGGTTGCTGGTGTGGTTGTTGGATTTGCAGTACTTTTTGCATTTATATTTGCATTCTCCATCAAGGCCTTCAATTTCCAAAGGCGATAGAATTTTTTTCCCCTTATTTGAGTTTTAGTGTAGAGCACCACTAATGCTATAGATGCTAATGGGATCAGATTGGCTCTTGAGATCAAATTTGGCATTTGCTATGCGAAGTAAGATTGATTCAAAATCATAGATCGTTTTCCGCTAGATCAGAAAGGCTGTAACACAAACTGTATTTCTAAATAATTGCTCCACAGAGTCTCTATGGATGTAAATTTGGCAAATTATATTGGTTAAAAATACTCTCAAAAATTTCGATCAAATGGGTCCTTACTATCATAGGGGTATCATTGCTATAATTAGAAGTTTTGATATTTCAGAAATGTAAAATCAGTGAAAATATATTTTTCCTTGCAGTATACTTGTTTGCATGAAGTATTGCATGAATTGTACAATAAGAGCAAGGCGCAATAAAGTAAATAAATAAATATATATTCATATACTGTTGGTAGAAGTAACACCATGGTTACGCCTTTTTAATATAACTATCTTTTAGAAAAGATGTTCCCAGTCGAGGTCACAATAAGTGGAAATTAATTGAATTACACATTCATGCTGGAGATTTGTATTGATTATTCTTTTGGCAAGATGACTAGCCAGTTTTTAGGTACAAATTAATTGATACAATAAGGCCAGTAGTTTTGATAACACTCAAAATCCTGAAAAAGCATGTCATAAGGTGAGAGAAGGGTAATAATTTATAACCTATCTCAAAACCCTTGACTTTTTGATGTGGGATAACCCCCTCCTCCACCCCAAATAAGTTGAGGGACTTGAAAAGAGACATATGGCCACTGTTCTCACAGATGGTGCCATAATAATACGGTTCAAATTAGGATCCCATGATTGCTATGGGAATTGCCGAAGAAGAAGCAAATACAGTGGGCTTGATTAGGGGTGTTCAAAAAAATTCGAAACCAATCGAAAATTGAAAAAATTGAATCGAACACAATTGAATCGAATGATTTGGTTTTTAGTTTTTCATTTAAAAAAATTTGATTTTTGGTTTTTTTCGATTTTTTTATTTGGTTAACTAAACCGAAAAAACCGAAATCATTTTTTTATTTTTTTATATATAAAATTTTATTTTTCAATCACTACTTGTTTTAGTTTTATTTCACATTTTTATTAAATTTCTTAAGTCTAAGATAAATAAATATAAATTTTTAAATAATGTAATGTTAATGTATTTTTAAATTTTTGGGAGAAATAAAAGAAATTTTTGATAAGGTGAAATAATTGAGAAAAAAAGAAGTAAATAATATATTAAAATGGTTATTAAAAACCTATGTTTTATAAATACTATAGATATTAATATATGACATATAAAAACATGAATAGTTATGATACAAAGAGAAAAAAATGATGTTTTTACTAAACTCAAACGGTACAATTGGATAATTTTTTTAAGTATATGAACTAACACACATTACATATAAAAAAAATAGATGATTATGATTTAAATAGGAAAAAATATTATATTAATTTTCTTTTAATTAATTAATTAAACTTATATATATATTATAGGGTATGTTGACGAGTAAAATTAAAATTTCAACTTAAATTAGAAACTAAAGGATAAAGGATTGAATCCTATTTGGCTATTCATTTCTTGTGGTAGTACTAGTAGTATATTGCATCTGCTGGTCAATAAAGATTTTATTTATATTATTATAAAAACAAAGACTATTTGTGTTTAAAATAGAAGTTATTTTTGTTCATTTACATAATTTGTCCTTTTAATTATTTCAACAACAAAAATTGATAATATAGTTTGAAGGATAAATTGGAGAATTCAACATAAAAAAGATAATTTGGATACAAATTTTATCAATATTTCATAATTATCCTATACAAATGATGATTATAAGGTTATAATTGTATTTTTCACAAAATTTACAAATCCGCAATTTATATTTTGATGTCATTGGATTAATTAACTATTTAACTTTAGTAGATTGAGTTTAAGATTTAATTCGCTATTCGATCTTAGTAGTTAAGGTTTGAATATGCAAAAATCGTGCGCATTTGCCTTAGAGATTATGAGCCAGTAATCTTAGCACACTCAATGTGTATACTAAAATTTTATAACAAAATATAATTAAAATATTTATTTATCTTCTTAAATTTATAATATTTTAAATGTATTTATTTAAAATAGATAAATTATAATTTTATCAAAATAAATATTTTCAATATAGAAAAAAAGTAATCTAAATCAATATTTGCACCTAAAAATAAATATTTTTATCAATATACTTTTATTAAATAAATATTTTTGGTACTAAAAGAATAAGAAATTCAAATTTTTAATCGAACAAATTTACTTTTATCAAACAAACTTTTATAACACTTTTTTGGTACAAAAAATATTTTTTTTTCTTTTTTCAGTTCGGTTTTGGTTTTAACCGAAATCGAAAAAATCGATTGTGACCGGTTCGATTTTGATTTTAACCCTATTCAGTTTGGTTTCGGTTATGATTTTTTAAAAATCAAACTTTTCGATTAACTGACCGAATTGGATCAGTTTTAACTAAATGAACACCCATAAATTTGATTTGATCCAAGAACGTGTTTGCTTTGAAAATCCACTTCGTCATTCTCATAGTAAATACTTGATTTGAATTTTTTATTAGGTCTCCCTCATCTTTGTCATCAACAATATTATTTACAGCACTAAGATTTAGGTGTTATACTATTGAATGCGCAAAAATCCATCTTGATATCTTGCACTTTTTTGTTGTCATTTTATTGATATGCCGTTAATTAGGACATATTGGTATATCAGTATATAATTTATAAGAGAAAATTTTATATACATTGTCACCTTAATTATTTCCACAATTCTGTCATGGTATTCACAAAATATCTGCATATTGTGGAAAGACTACAAAATAGTTTTCGGCAAATATGCCTATTTTTCAAAATTTACCTCTCTTTAGTTTCTTAATTAGTTTAAGAGATTCTCAGAGCAAAATTTTAAAGATAATACCAAAACAAGTTTAAATATAACGAGGACACATAAGTTCTTTTTTTCAATTCTTTTTCCTTAATCGGTAGTTTCTTTTCTCATTCAGCAGATGGAATAATCATAGTTTGGTCCACTAAAATTTGCACGATATTTCATGAGTAACAAAAGTACTACTCATTTATGTTTCAAATATTGAAAACACTTGATTCTTGTTGTTAGTGCAAGGACCCAATTAATTTATTTGTTGTTTCAAATCGTAAAAGATTAAAATTTTATTAAAAATAAATGAGGAGATGTGTTCACTTTTTGAACTATATATAAGTGTATAATATAGAAATTAAAAACTAGCATCAAATGCGTGAGTCTACCCCTGGGTTTAGGCCAAATTTTAGGAAGTAGTTATTTTTGTATTTGTATGAGAAGCTCTATGGTGCCCACAATGGTCACTTTGAATTCTCCATTTCATTTTATATTCATTTCCTATTCCTATGTGATGTATATATGCTAAGTGTATTTGGTTTTCAATTAATTATTTTTATAAGAAAAAATTTAATACATGTGTCATGTATTCATACAATAAAACAAGAGATGGAACATAAATTAGAATAGAAGATCTAAATCACACGATGGTAGTCATTAGCATATTGCACATACCAAATTCTTATATCGTAATAGGTTTTTAAGGAGGCTAGCTTACGGGCCAAAGTTTTATCGGGCCATCTCGTCCTGGCCCAACTATATTACCAAACCTTTTGTTTTGCAAAATTCAAAAGTCTCTCATGGCCCAAGTGTTAATTGTGATTTGAAACAAGTGAAATCATTTTAGTGACATTTAAAGAACAAAATTGTAGTGTCTCGATTTTGTAGCGTAACCAATGTGTTTAAACCAAAAAATAAAGGATAAATGTGATAGCGGAAACCTTAATCACACAATAAGATGTGTCTAATATATATAACGCCACCATGGAATAGAAATGATGTTTCCTACTGTATATATTAGTGTGCATTCATCTTTCAATTCCTTCACAAATGAATGAAAATTGGTCTAACTTTCACAAGTTCAAAGCAATGACTATTTATTCATCCTCCTCCCTTACGAATTTCTTATCTTTAGGGCCTAATAGATAGATATACATATATACATGTATATTTTGCTTAGGAAAAGTTTTGGATTTATGAATATGATCTTCGCTCATGTAATTAAATTATGTTTTTTCCCATTTAAGATAGTATGAGGGTTTAAAGTATTTGGTCCAACTCAATTTGGTTCTCATCTGCCCATGTTCTAAGAAAACCTTCATTCAAAGCCTTTATATGGGCCAATATTTTGCTAGTTATTTGAGTGAGGAGTTAACTGAGAGCCATTTACCAAAATAGTCTCAGGAGGAATTAAAAACATTTCCAGGGCAAAATAGTATAGGGGACAATGTGAATGTCCCCTCTTTCCTTTTTTATTTAGTTTTCAGTAACAGTTGTAATGAGCATGCAATTTTTTTTTTTCTCAAATTTTTATTGTTCTTCATGCCTGATTAATCTACTTTGTTGAGTTATCTTATAACACAAATTACCCTAATGCACTAAATAATTTTAATTTTTTTCTTTTTTCTTTTTCAAGTATTGCAGATCTATAACAAATCAAAATTTTTTCTAGGAATAATTACTAGGAATTTTGAGTAACTAAAAAGGTTAGTTTTCTAAATTATGACGCAAGAAAAAAAGTTCATCAGATGACTAAATGGGCCAAAATCAAAATCTTTTTTCTGGTAAAATAAAGACTAAGAATTTTCCATAAGCCAAAATTATTATTTTAAGATATACTAAATTATAGATTCATGGTGCTATTGACTGGAAAATTTTAGTAGTTATGTGAATGAAATAACAAATGATTTAGTTAATTCTTTAATACTTCCTAAATAGTATAAAAAAGTTAAACTTTAGTATGATTAAAATGTAAGAAAAATAATATGGTAAAATTGTAACAAAGAAAATGATAATTTTACGGAGGGAGTACCACATAAGATATAATTTTCTTAGGCATTGAAAGCTACATATCTCTCAATTCCACTTAATTAGAAGTATTGGATGGAAATATTAATTTGTCATTAATCTAAAAATTAAGAAGTTGAAAAAAAAGACAACTTTATTTGGTACATGTATTTGTATTATGAGTCTATTCATTTAGTGAAAAAGGGAAAGCATAAATTAAATTAAGATACATGTATCTAGCTAGGATAGATTCATGTTAGATGATACTTACAAATACCTACATACACGATCTAGAGCCATTTAAAATTAAATTTCATTAAAGATTACTTTTTCTTCTATTCTCTTGTTTAAGTGATTTTTGTGATTTTGCACACCACACTTCCGATATCAGAGCCTCACGCGAACAAAGTACTATTAGAGCCTCGTGATAATTTGAGGCCATGATAACAAAAAGGAAAAAAAAGAAAAAATAAAAAAGGGAAAGAGTGAGAGAAAATTAAAATAAGAGAGTGAGAGATGGCATTTGTTTCCATAGGTTCACAAATTCATTCAAAAATCTTTAGGGATGGGTGTAGAATTTGAAGGTGTTGAGGTCTATGAATTAGTGAAAAGAGATCCGTTGAAAAAGAAGTGAACAAAAGAAGAGTCTTTCTAAGAGAACAAGATCCTAAAACTAAAGGTCTAGAGGTCAAGAAAAATCATCTCTTCGGCACAAAGTATTATGAATTTCAATTATTGTGTAGGAAAGAGCTCGAAAGCGAGCATGGAGATGAAAATCAACAAAGATGAGTTCCCAATAGAATGAAGGAAAAAAAATGATGCGAAGTATCTAAAGATGTATTGTGGATAATTGTGTTTAAACAATAAAAATAAAGTAAAAATGATTCATAGTCATAATTTTTTTAAATAATAATTAAGAAAGTTATAAATCAAACTGTATAAACAATGAGGAAAATGAAACTGAAGAATGGGGAGTCACGACACGTGTCACTGTTCTAAAACCCTAACTGTGGTTTGTGTTTAAGTAAGGTTGTATGGATTTGATAACTCTAACTTTTGCTTTTGTGCCTTGTATGAAAAATATTTGTGAATTATATGTGGAGGGTAGACAATGGCTACTACAGCTTTAGACATATTAAAGGTCAAATTATTTAAAAGCAAGGGTATAGGCATTTAGATATTTTTATTCAAGCCTAAAGCTGTGAGAAGGTATGATTTTCTTATCTTAATATATTGCGCGTGTCTTAATTAACAGTGTGACTATAGTTCACAATATTTGTTATATTTTCTTTAGTCCATGAAGGAATCATTAGTTCGTAATTTTCATGTACAATTAGACCGTTGGTAGGTGCAATTAGTATAATATCACTTAAGTATATTAGTGATGCTTCATAGAATTTTTTTTAATAACTAGCCAACCAACAATTTTCCGTTAGAACCCAATAAATATTGTTAATGGCTAGTAA
>JACGDI010005257.1:217793-242192 GCA_014898725.1 Jacaranda copaia | reverse complement strand
GTAAAGCTTCAGTTGACTTTTGCCAATTCCATTAATAATGTGCATGTCATCACCCACAAGCTACAGACCTAAGCCAACAAATCTATAATATCAGTATCTCATCTCCTTTTTATATTTTTCAAATTGTAAACGATTGCTTGAATAAATATGAATTTTAGAAGTATATGATTAGGGGCATGCTATATGGAAATAATATTAATATACAATAATTCATTGTTATACCCATAAACTAATGCCATATGTGGAAAACTTGTGTCCTAAATTTAGTGAAAACTATTTTAATGCTTCGAATTGATTTGATGGAAAATAGTTTATGATGCGAAATAAACAATTTGCCAATGGCTAATAAGCAAATATATGAGAATTGTAGTTTGTTATATAATGGCTATTTAATTTAAGAATTGGTGTTAAAATCATTCCAATACTAATTATCTCTATGCATCAATTGTATTATTAATATTTGTAAGTTACACTTTGCACACCAGTAAAATGTCCTCCGGCAGTTCTTGTACACATGTTTGTATACAATGATTAACTTCTCAAATTACAATATATTTGGAATAGCAAGGTAAAATGTTAATTTTTTTTAAAAAAAAAATCCCAATGGCTAGTTGACTAATTGAGAATTGTTCTTGAATGTGTCTTGTATGTTGGCCATTGAATAATGAGAATAATTCATTAGTAGGAAGTTACATTTTATGCTTTTCAATACAATGAATTTTCTTCCATACATAATGGTTACCTTGTCCAACGGCTAAATATCTTAATTATCAATTGATTTTCATAAATTATAGTAAAATCCAAGTAATGCCGGTGCTTATTGCATTGAGTAATTATAAGTGAGTATTGTTAACATTTAATAATAACATACACATGCTTGTAAATTAAGAATAATGCTTTTTGTTGAATTTTAGTATGTTAGATTCAAATAGTACTGTTGGACCATACAAGTTTCTTTCAAGTGTTTAAACGGTCCTTTTGCATTGACTTGGGATTACTTGCTTCCTAATGGTATTAATACCTATTTGTTAAAGTTATGGTGGAATCAAAGATTAAAATAAAATTAATAATTATAATAAATAAATAAATTTATATTTAATAGGAACGTAAAATATCTTTGCCACAATAATGCACTAACCTATGATACTTTATTACAGTTATTGCCATGTTAATTCATTATAAACGCTAGTGAAGTGCAGGGCTAGAAAATGTTTATTTAGTTTGCAAATAAAATTTAAAATTTATTGTTGTAGCTTCTCATTAACCCATGAGTTTTATTTTAACATTTTTAATTGCAAGTGCGTAATTGTGGGTTTGAGGTCATTTCTTCTTGTATACTTTCTCCAATTACAAGAGCCATGTGGGGGGTTTAAGTGGATTTGAGGATGATTTTCTATCTTCTTGAGTTTATAAGTGTGCAAAAAGAATATATCAAATAGATGGGAATAGTCAAAATAATAATACCCATAGAAGAAAATTCGGACTCCAAAATATTAAAAGAATTCAAGGTGATATTTAGATTTATTGTTATGTATTAATAATATATTATTGTGGTTTTTATCTTATAAAACAAATGCGCAAGCAAAATTGAGTAAGCACAAGGAGGAGGAAAAAAAAAAAAAATATATGAAACAAAAAGGCATGTAACATTATATTCCATGAGATGAAAAACTGCCTCGAGAGATTAACATAGAGGCTAGACCCTTAATCATCAAGGGGGATGGGCTAGGCCCATGAGGGAGTCACCTTCAGGAGTAACCTAACCTTTTTGATTGGAGATTTCATGAAGAAGGTTCAAAGGGTAGGAACTACCCGTATTGTGTGACTCGCATATAACACTAATTTTAAGAAGCGTATACTCATACTTCCTTCCCATTCCTAAGGTGAAGTGCTAGGAAAATATGATGTGAGGTTGGGCTTTAAATGAGACCAATGCGGGATTTTCATGACGCATGGGTCACACATACCTTTTGAGGGCTCACCTAAGTAAGAGTTGCCATGGCCCATGACTATGGGTTTGGAATAACCCTATAGACCTCACGAGAATCAAGATTGAGTGCCGGACCATTAACATGCTAACTCGCTATAACTATGTCTAAAGTCAATATTATGTGTGTGGTAGTTGAAATTTGGTTCATTTAGGGTTTAGTTCATTATGGCTCCCTCAAATGGATATTGCTAATACTAAGTGTATGCTCAAGCTTGGAAGGTACACGCACCGATTGCACGGTATAAGTTGCCATCATATTTATTTTATATTGAATTTCAAAAATTTTAAATCTTGTGGGGGATTGTTGGAAAGAAGCTTTAAAATTTCTTCAATTTATTTTAATTTCCAACAATATCACTTTATTAGGTGGTTTAATGTCTTAACTAATGTACCAGTTAATTTTGATTTATTTTATTTTATGGCCTCATCAATTTTTTTATTATGATTTTATAAGTGTTTAACCATGTTATTCGTAATCATTATTGGGATTAATTATAATTAGATTTATGGCAGTTTTATTTTGTTTTTATGATGTTTTTAGTGGCCCAATAATCCTTGCTAAATGGTTAAACTTTTACTTTTATATAAAGGGGCCATAACCTTCCTTTGGAATATAGAGTTGATGAGTTTTAGAGTTTTATATATTATTCTCCCACAAGAATTTGTGTTTTGGTAACGTAACTATAGATTGGCTCCTAATTTCCTTGTGGTCGTGCATGTAGGATAAGATACCGTTGAGAGCTAATAGGGTTTTATTTTAGAGTCAAGATTAGCTATTAGTACCCACATAAAGAAAGACAATCATGACTTTAGAATAGTGACAAGTGTCGTGACCCCCCATTCTTTTGTTCCATTTTTGTCATTGTTTATATGGTTTGATTTATTACTTTCTTAATTATTATTTTATAAAATTATGACTATATGAATTATTTTTACTTTATTTTTATTGTTTAAACATAAATCACACAATTATCCACAAGAAGATGTACTGAAAATGACACGCCAACAACAATGCTTAATTCATTGGTAGAGGAAGTTTTAATACCTTTTTTTTCGAGTGAAGGCATTAAATTGAGTGTTGAAGGAAAAAAATTACACATTAAGAGAGGGCGTTGAAAATAGTAATTTGTTATTTTCAGAACTAAGAGTTGAAAAAGGGAAACTATATTTGGTACATGTGTTTGTCTTATGAGCTTATTCATGTATTGAAAAAGGAAAAACATGAATTAAATTGATATATATTTATGATAGTTTTATGTTACATGATGCAGTATCCATGTACTGTCTTAAGTCATTTGGAATCAAAATCCATTATATAAAAGATGACTTCATTTTCTATTCTCTGAGTTTAAGTGTGTTTGTGATTTCGCACATCACATTTCCAATATTATTAGAATTTCACAAGGACCAAATGATGCATTCATTTTAAATGGATAATAAAATATGGTACATAATCCACGAATGGAAAAAATATAAGATGATACAAGATTGACATGGTTTGGATAATAGCAAGCCCATATCCACTAAGGAGGAGATAATTCTCTAGTAAAAATAAGATAATCGATTCACATAAGCATGTTGGATCCTCTATTCCCTTACATGTGTCATTGCCTATTCCAATATGATATATATATATATATATATATATATGTCAAGTGTATTTAGTTTTAATTATTTTTATAAGAAAATATCTAATATACATGTCATACATTCATGTAATGGAATGAGAGATGAAATATATGGTGGAATAGAGAATTTAAATCACATTCCCATAAGAAACTCCCTGTATGTTCTCTATCAATCATTCATTTCAATATTGATTAATTAGTAATCAATATATTTGGTTTCAAAACTATCATACTTCTGCAAATATAGAACTTCATAAAATTTTCCAACATAATGTAATAATCTGTGTATTCTCATTATAATTTAATTTATAATATGGTCTTTTACAAAATATATTAATGACGGTGGTTTAAAAATAACTATAACGTGCATAGGGTGTGTGCTATTTTCTAGTAATAATAAAAAGTGCAGTTATTGATATAGATATTGATAAAGGTTTACGCAAGACTTTTGGAGTACCTGTTGGTAGGAGCTCGCCAATTTTCAATTTTGTACAGGCTGAAATTATGAAGGGTAGTAGTGATCGAATAGGCTATTGGATCTGATGAAAGATTTCATTCGATCTTATGTTAAATGACAATGTCAAAATTAAGGCATTTTCTTATGCATTGAATGCAAAATATCTTCTTTTCCATTGATTGTAATGGTACTTTAATCTACTTCATTTTTCCAATAAAGCAAAAAGTTTAATATTGTTAGAGGACTTCACTGATTTAATTTTCTTCAGTACTAACTCTCCACATAAACATAAGGTACAAAACTAGGACTTGACTTTACTTCTTCAGTACTATTATTCGGCTACTAGGTGCATATATATATGACATAGTTGAAAAATATAGTGGCCTAATATGAGAAAAAAATAAAGAGACTCAGCTATTTTCTGTGATCCAATTTTGGTTCTTCTACATTTTGCATTTGAGAATGGATGACAGTGATCTCTCTAATGGAAGCAATAGCTTCAGGAGAAATGCTTCTGCAGCTTGGAGAAATAATTCTTTGGAAATTTTTTCACATTCATCACGAGAAGAAGATGATGAAGAAGCTCTTAAATGGGCTGCCCTTGAAAAGCTTCCCACGTTTGATCGTTTAAGAAAAGGCCTTTTACTGGGATCAAGGGGTGCTGTCCGCGAAGTTGATGCACAAAACCTTGGATTTCAAGAAAGGAAGAAATTGCTTGAGAGACTGGTGAATGTCACTGAAGAAGACAATGAGAAGTTTTTGATGAAGCTCAAGAACCGAATTGATCGGTGATTGAAATTCTTTCCAACTTTTTTTGGGTAAATTGCATTTTTGATCCCATAATTTAAGACTATTTGAATTCTAGTCTCATCTTTTATGACTTTCGCACATTACATCCAACAAATGCTTTGTCTTTTCTTTTTTCCCCCCCAATTTAAGGACTAAGTCTAAAGAGCCTTTTCGTTTGATAGCTAATGGAGCCAGTCATGTGCCACTCATGTGGCTGTTAAATTAGAGCTTTTTTGTTCATAGTAGGTTTATTTGAATTTTGGTCTCAAAAATGTGAAAAACTATCAACCAAGAAACCACCAACAAATATGGCAACATAGTTTGCCTTTTTTGAAGTTTTAATAATTTTTCCTCCATTACATTCAAATCCTAAGTAGCCCAAGTATTACTTGTCTTGCTATTTTATACATTTGAGAATTTTCTCAAGTAAAGAAACCACACCTATTATTTATGGAAGCACAACCATAGAACCTTCTATTAGGATTTTCATTTTTCCATGAGGTTTTCAATGGAGCTGGTGTGTAGTAGAAACAAATGGCACCTTCACTTACAATCATTTTTATTTTTTTTTCTATAAAAATTTATTGGAGTGGGGCCAAAAATTCAAACGGGCCTAACTTATGGGACCACCAAAAAACTCAACTTAACAACCATGCGAGTTGCTTCATTAATTTTTGGACGGAAGCCCTTTTGAGTCTTCAAATTGAAAACAAATATATATATATACACTTATTGGATGTAATGTGCTAAACCGATGAAGAATGGAACTAAAATTCAAATAGACTAATTTATGGGACCAAAAATATAATTTACCCACTTCTTTTCTTGATCATTAATTATATTATAAATTTGATTTTCAATATCTACATATAGAGTTGGAATGGATTTGCCCACAGTAGAAGTCAGATTTGAAGATTTAAAAGTTGAAACAGAAGCTTATGTAGGCAGCAGAGCTTTGCCTACTTTTGTTAACTTCTTCATTAATATCTTGGAGGTGAAAAGTTGTCATAAATCTATCACCAGTAAATTCGTTCTTCCAAGACGACCTTTAATCATCTGACTTGTGTTTTTTTTTCTAAGGGATTCTCAACCTTTCTTCACATAGTTCCTAGCAGAAAAAAACATCTACCAATCCTGCGTGGTGTCAGTGGAATCTTAAAGCCTTGCCGGTAAAAGAAAAGCCAAATTTTTCCCTCATAATTTGTGAATGAGTTATGACAACAAATTATTTAAGCCATTGATCAGACAAAAATATTTATGCTGTCTTCTTCTTTTTTGGTCTTTTGGGTAGAATGACACTTCTTTTAGGTCCTCCAAGTTCTGGAAAGACAACACTACTGTTGGCTTTGTCTGGAAAGCTTGATCCTGCTTTGAAGGTTAAATAATTAAATAACTTCTACTAAAATCTAATTTCTTCTTTCTTTTATCAGATTGGTATAAGAAGCTAATTTTTTTCTATTCTCTATATCCAGTTTTCAGGAACCGTGACATATAATGGACATGGCATGGAAGAGTTTATACCACAAAGAACTGCTGCATACATAAGCCAACATGATGTCCATATAGGAGAAATGACCGTAAGAGAAACACTGGCATTCTCTGCAAGATGTCAAGGTGTTGGAAGTAATCATGGTTAGTGATCGGCAACTAATGATATTTCACTAAGTGGAAAATAGCTGTTGATAGCATTTAAAAAATTTCTGCAGAAATGCTGGCAGAGTTGTTAAGAAGAGAAAAAATAGCAAATATAAAGCCCGATCCTGATATCGATATGTACATGAAAGTAAGTAAAGCACAACTAATAGAGAATAAATTATGATTTCATTTCTCTAATTTATAGAAGTGAAAAACCATCCCCTTCAGTGATGATTATGTGCTGTTTTTAACCACGTAGGCAGCAGCTATTGATGGTCAAGAAGCAAGTATTGTCACAGATTATATTCTTAAGGTATTTTGTACACAAATTTTTACATTAATCTTATAGAATGAAGAGATGATGCATTCAATCAAACAAAATAATCTTTTTAGATACTGGGATTGGAAATTTGTGCGGATACTTTGGTGGGAGATCACATGATTAGGGGGATCTCTGGAGGACAGCGGAAACGCCTTACAACAGGTAACAACTAACAAGGCTAAGTTTCTAGACAAACTTGATGATTTAAGCTCATTGATGAATTTTTTATTACAGGTGAGATGATAGTCGGACCAGCAAAGGCATTTTTCATGGACGAGATATCAACTGGATTGGACAGTTCTACAACTTTTCAAGTCCTGAATTGCATTAGACAATATATTCATACTCTGAAAGGGACTGCTCTTGTTTCACTCCTACAGCCGGAACCTGAGACGTTTAATCTATTTGATGACATAATTCTCATATCAGACGGCCAGATTGTTTATCAGGGCCCTCGGGAGAATGTCCTTGAGTTCTTCCAATCTATGGGTTTCAATTGCCCTGAAAGAAAAGGGGTGGCTGATTTTTTGCAAGAAGTAGGCCTCAATAAAAAAGATGAAATTGATAAGACTTCATTTTCTAATCATATAGTTATGTCAAAAACTTGTATGTTTAATGCAGGTAACTTCAGAAAAAGATCAGCAGCAGTATTGGGCACAGAATGAGAAGCCTTACAGGTTTGTTACTGTCCAAGAATTTGCCGAAGCATTTAAATCATTTCACATTGGGCAGAAGGTGACAGCTGAGCTTGCGATGCCATTTGACAAGAGTAAAAGCCATCCAGCAGCTTTGGCAACTAAAGTATACGGTGTTAGTAAAAAGGATCTACTAAAAGCATGCATCTCCAGAGAATTCTTGATATTAAAGAGAAACTCATTTGTCCATATCTTCAAGCTCCTCCAGGCCAGTTTTCGCTTTATTACACATTCATACCTCTGTCTTTGTTTTATCATACAATGTTTTTATTGATAATGATATTTTGGGGCTACCTTTAGTTTACTGTCATGGCTGCCATTGCAATGACGCTCTTTTTTCGAACAACAATGCACCGAAACAATGTCAATGATGGGGGGAAGTTCCTTGGTGCTATGTTCTATGTTGTCACCACGACCACTTTTGGTGGATTGGCGGAGATACCATTTACTATCAGAAAACTTCCAGTCTTCTACAAGCAAAGGGATTTTTTCTTTTATCCAGCATGGGCTTATGCCATTCCGAACTTTGTAATGAAGATCCCAGTTAGTGCTGCTGAAATGGGTGTCTTCATGCTGCTGACTTACTATGAAATTGGATATGATCCAAATGTTGGAAGGTGAATGTTAAGATAACATGTCCATTAAATTCTTTGCCCTTTCTCTTTCATATATTACATCTCTATGAAATTGGATAATAACCAAGAGTTTTGAATGCAGATTTTTCAAGCAGTATCTTATACTCCTGATGGAGATTCAACTGGCAGTTTGCTTATTTCGAATGATAGGGGCAATTGGTAGGAACATGGTTGTTGCCAACACAACTGCTATTTTGGCGTGCCTTGTAATTTTTGCATCGAACGGCTATGCTCTCTCTCGAGGTACTGAATTTATTTTACATTGTATTTTTATTCAACCTTTTTAGCTGCTAGACTACTGGATCTCGTTGTTTTTTGTTACCATCAACGCTTTCTAGAGAAAATAAAGAAGTGGTGGATATGGTTTTACTGGTGCTCACCGATGATGTACGCGCAAAATGCAATATTTGTGAACGAGTTTACTGGGCACAGTTGGAAACATGTAAGTTAAGTATATATCCTCTATGCTGCGTTGGTTTCAAATGAGATACTAAAGTTTGTTTTTCTTTTCAAAGGTTTCCTCAAACACAAATGAATCCCTTGGAGTCGAGATTTTGAAAACTCGTGGATATTTCACAGGGGAATACTGGTATTGGATAGGAGTGGGGGCATTATCAGGAATGATACTTTTATGCAACATCGGTTTCATTCTAGCTCTGACTTATCTTAACCGTGAGTACCTTAAATTTCTATGCTTCTGAAATATTATGTGCTTAAAATTCATGCACTTTCATATTCAAACATTTGTAGCTGAGGGAAAGCATCAAGCAGTCATATCAGAAGATGAAAACAAAGAAAATGATGTTGTAATTGAGGAAGCTGGTGAGTTATCCTCCAAGAATTTGGTTGTTGGGCCTGAGCAAAATGGGTCGTTGTACATTTTTTATTACGGGTTTGTGTATCTTGATATACTTTTAAAATTCTAATACACTGAACAAAATCCAGAGAGAGATGCTCAAAGCACAAAGAAGGGAATAATTCTTCCTTTTGAACCACACTCTATCACATTTGAGGATGTCACATACTCTGTTGACATGCCACAGGTTACTAAAATTTTAGTATAACAATTCTATAGACTATACATATTTATCTTTTAGGAAATTTGTCAAGCAAATGTTCAAAGGATTTGTAGGAAATGAAAGATCAGGGCGCTAGTGAAGATAAATTAGTACTTCTGAAGGGTGTCAGTGGTGCTTTCCAGCCAGGGGTTTTGACAGCTCTAATGGGTGTTAGTGGGGCTGGCAAAACTACACTTATGGATGTGTTATCCGGGCGAAAAACTGGCGGATATATTCAGGGAAACATTAAAATTTCTGGTTATCCAAAAAAGCAAGAGACTTTTACTCGGATTTCTGGATATTGTGAGCAGAACGATATCCATTCTCCTTGTGTTACAGTATATGAGTCCCTTCTCTTCTCAGCTTGGCTGCGTTTGCCCTCAGAAGTTGATTTCAGAACCAGAAAGGTCAGTTATTTGTTGAGGCAATCTATTTAAGCGTTAAATATTTTTTGGTTTGACGAAATTGAATGAAATGATACCCAGTTTAAGTATAGTGCAGATGTTCGTTGAGGAAGTGATGGAACTTGTGGAACTGACTTCATTGAGAGGAGCACTAGTTGGGTTACCTGGGGCCAACGGTCTTTCAACAGGACAGCGCAAGAGGCTAACAGTTGCAGTTGAGCTGGTAGCCAATCCCTCCATAATATTCATGGATGAACCAACTTCAGGACTGGATGCAAGAGCCGCTGCAATTGTAATGAGAGCAGTGAGGAACACTGTAGACACCGGAAGGACTGTAGTTTGCACCATCCATCAGCCTTCCATTGACATATTTGAAGCTTTCGATGAGGCAAGATGCTTCTAATTTGTTGGAAAAAAAAATAAAAATATGGTTTTTATTTTATTCATGACTTTGTTGTTTTATTGGATTTGCAGCTATTCCTGATGAAGCGAGGTGGGCAGGAGATATATGTAGGGCCGTTAGGCCAACAATCTTGCAATTTAATTCAGTACTTTGAGGTGAGTCAAGAGGAACAACGTCATTCTTGAATAAAAAATATAAGATTTAATCTTATTTCAAATCCAGGGAATCCAAGGAGTATCAAAAATCAGGGATGGCTATAATCCAGCAACCTGGATGCTGGAGATAACATCTTCAGCCCAAGAAATGATGTTGGGAGTTGATTTTGCTGAATTGTACAAAAACTCAGAATTATATAGGTCAGTTTTTTAAGTAGCATTGCATATATAGTTGTGCTACAAATATCTCTGATTCTTGTTATGAATTTTAGAAGGAACAAAGATCTCATCAATGAGTTAAGCACCCCTCGTCCTGGCACAAAAGACCTGCACTTCCTGACTCAATATTCTCAGCCATTACTTGTTCAATGCATGGTTTGTCTATGGAAACAACACTGGTCATACTGGCGTAATCCCCCTTACACTGCAGTAAGAATTTTGTTTACAATTTTCCTAGCCCTCATCTGCGGATCAATGTTCTGGGATTTGGGTTCTAAAAAGTAAGCCTAAAGGAGTACATTTTGGATCTCAGCTTAAAATTGTATACTCATTTTCGTCTCAGAAGTCTTATTAATCATCTTCTTTCTGCATTTAAGGGATACTGAACAAGATATTTTCTATGCTATGGGGTCTATGTATGCATCTGTTTTTTTTCTTGGAAACCAAACTACTGTATCAGTGCAGCCTGTGGTGGCTGTGGAGCGAGTGGTTTTTTACAGAGAAAGGGGCGCTGGGATATATTCGGCTTTCTCATACGCCTTCGGACAGGTTACTCATAATTCCAGCTTAAATTTCTTTCTGTAATTACATTATGCAATCTTCTAAAAAGTGATTCAATATTTGCAGGTTGTCATTGAAATTCCATATATTTTTGCACAGGCTATTATATATGGAACCATTGTGTATTCGATGATGGGATTTGAATGGACAGCTGCTAAATACTTTTGGTATATCTTTTTCATGTTCTTCACTCTACTGTACTTCACCTTCTTCGGCGTGATGGTTGTGGCTATCACTCCTAATCTCTACATATCCAACGCCATATCCCCTGCATTTTTCTCATTGTCGAATCTCTTTTCGGGATTTGTAATTCCAAGACCGGTAAATTCTCCTTTCAATATTAATTTCAAAAGATTCATATGAGGCGCTTTAGTATAATTTATTTATGGTTATGCCTTAGATTACACCTGTCTGGTGGAGATGGTGCCATTGGGCATGTCCTGTGGCCTGGACATTATATGGTTTAGTTGCATCACAGTTTGGAGATGTAAAAGATCAGCTCAACACAAAACAATCTGTGGAAAGTTATGTAAGGAGTTACTTTGGGTTCAAACATGATTTTATCGGCGTGGTTGCTGCTGTGATTGTTGGATTTGCAGTATTTTTCGCATTTATATTTGCAGTCTCCCTCAAGGCATTCAATTTCCAAAAGCGTTAAAAAAGTTCTTTTCTTATTTGCATAACTGTTGTTACGCTTTTTTATTTATTTAATTAATTGTAGGTATTAATGTACGTAATCAGATCTATTCCCGATCTTGATAGAAAAAATTGAGATTTGTAATGCTGGTGATATTGCTATAGGATCATGGGATCCTTTTCTATCATGTAAAAATGTTGTTATACAAAATGTACTTCAAAACAATTATTGATACTCCTATATCTTCAACAGGAAAATTCGGTTAATAAAATTATTGATTAAATTTACTTCAAGAAATTTCAAGACGATGGGTCCTTTCTAAGGTAAGGGGATCACTATTGTAATTAGAAGTTGGTATATTTTGGTGGTGTAAAATCAGTGATACAAATCTTTTTCCTTCTGATGATGGAGTTTGCATGAAGGAATTGTTGTTTCCCAAGTACATATTTGCATAATTGTATAATTAAGAGCAAGGTACAAGATTATATATATATATATGTGAATTTTCTTTTGGTATGAGCAGCACCATAGTTGTGCCATCTTGATATATATATTTTTAGAAAGATGAGCCTAATGGAGGTCACAATAAGTGCAAACTCAATTCTAGTCCTAAATTTCGCCAATAAAATAATTATAACATCATATTTCTAGAGTAACAAAATTGTACTGATGTTCATATTTTCAAATACTAATCGCACTTGATTCTTGTGGTTAGTATAATTATCTAATGTCTTGAGTGTTAAAAAAACTAAATTTATTAAAAATAAATTAGGAAATGTGTTCATTATTTGAAATATAAGTGTGTAATATAGGAAGGGATTGATACACTTTTCTTATTTTTATGAGAAGCTTTATGGCACCTATGATGCCCAAATTATCAGCACATAGTGCATAACAATCCTAACGTCGTGATGAGTTTTTAAGGAGGCTAGATTATGGCCAAACCCTTATGTGACCTTATAGCTAGTGTCACCTTTCCGCGCAGCTCTATTGGAGGTCCTTTATTTTGCAAGACTTAGAAAAGCCTCCCATAGCCCATTGTAAAATTGAATTAAGTGCAATAATTTTGTACGAAATAATTGTATATGCAACAAACACCACTTCGAACCAAAGCTCATCAACAAGTTTCTGAATGTACATGGATTTTAAGTTCCTTAAATAGCTCTTGAGTACTCCTCACTCACCTCATTAGCTGATAGAATATCCACTAATTTACACACCTACAAACTCTTTAGAGACAATTTGGTGATATCCGAAGAGAAATGAAGGAGCATATACTTATGAATATGGAGAGAATACATGAAGAGTGAATCAGTCAAGTTGTGTATTCTAAACTCTCATGGAAAATGGACTTTTATAAGCAAGTTTTCAAGACTTTAGCCCAATAAGGAGCATTAATAGAGATATGGATAATGGTATTCCCGCACAAAAAATATTATCTATCTAGATATATAGGGACACTCCTTGCACAAAAAAGACTTCTAATTTAACAAAATTTGTAATTTCATCTTGATGCTGATAATACCCATTTATAAAATACGAATAACTATTAGTAAGAGTCCAAAACTTGACCTGATTTATAACAAATTTGGATGACATTTGAACAACAAATTAAGTTGTATTTTTTCTGTTTCATAGTGTAACATTTGCATTCATAAACAAATTAAATGTGAAAACAAACCTATAATGAGATGTGCCTAACATATATACACGACGGCGTAATAAGAATGATGAGGCATGCCAAACCAGCCAGCCATTATACATTTATGTTCCTACTCTTAGTATGCAGTCATCTTTCAATTTCTTCACAAAGAAATGAAAATTGATCTCCCCTTCACAGGTTCAAAGCAATGAGCATTCATCCGTCCCCTTCCCCTACAAATTTTGAATCTAATCTAGGGCCTAATAGACATAGATTTTTTCAGGCAAAAACTTTTAAATATGAATATAATATCTCTCATTTAAGTAAATTATGTTTTTTTTCCCTTTAACATAAAGCTTAAGGGCGGCACAATAATTAAGCTAACTTATTTCATAAATTTTCTATTGAATATGAGGGTGCTTGGATAAACTTTTTTAAAAGGTTTTTTAAGTTCTATATCTTATAAGATATTTTTGAAGTTTATACGATATTAGGTCTTTTTTTTAAAATAAGTTCTTAAAGTATTTGGATAAAATAAGATTTTTAAGCTTATAAGATGTTAGTAATGACAATTTTGTAATTAATGTGATTAAAATTAAGGGAATTTGTTATCTTAAAAATAAGTTAGGAACTCCTTACTTTTTTAAAAAAAATTTATTAGCTCCTAACATCGTATTTTAGAAACTTATAAGCTTTTTTTTAAAAAAAAAAAATTACCAAACACTTTGTGAGATCTCATAAGCTTTCAAATACCTTATAATATATTTTTAAGAGCTTATAACCTCACCCAAATACTCTCTATATCTACTTAATAAGAAATAAGTAGGTAGCTTGGTAATAATTAAGCTTCATACCTATGGACAACTGTACACATAATAATAAATGTATTTAAAGCAAGGTTAAATTCAACTTGTTGCCAATCCCATGTTCTTGGAAGATCTTCATTTAAAGATCTTCATGTCTTCTTTAATTCGAATTATCTTTTAACAAAAAATTACCTTAAAATTTTCAAATTTTCAAATCCGTAACAAAGCAAATATTTTTCTAAGAATAATTACTAGGAATTTTGAATAAATGAAAAGGTTGGTTATTTAATTTAATTATAATTAACACAAGAAAAAAGTTTGATCAAATGACTAGATTTACCAAATCAAAAATTCTTTTCTAGTAAAATAACTATACTAAAAACTTTTAATGACCCAAAAACATTGTTTTAAGATATACAAACCCCCTCCTCTCAAAATTATAGATTCATGGTTAGCAACCAATGCAATTTGAGTGCTTATGAAAATGAAATTAATAATAAATGACTTGCTTTATTTTTTTAGAACTACCTAAGTAATATAAGAAACATGAAAATTTAATAATATTAATAAAGCTATAGAAAACATATTATGGTAACCTGTAACAAAAAAATGATAATTTTACAAGGGGAGTACAATCATATTATATTCATGTACTTGCAGTATGTATGAATAATTGAAAAATATTTCTTATTTTCTATAGATACTGATATTTTTGACATGAAATGTTTAGTACATATGTCATAAATACTTGACGCATCATAGTTCATTTAACTTATAATATTTATTTCAAACTAAAAATTCAATCAAAACAACTTTTTTATTAACTTCCAAATAAATATTGTTGGGATTTGACTGGGTAATTGAGAGACTAAATTTGACTAGAATTAGGACTTTTTCTTGTATTAGGTTTCTTAGTTCTAGGTGAAGTAGTAAAGTAATTTGCTATTATAAATAGAGGTATTTATTTAATTACTTTAGTGAAATAAGACACTTATGGAACTCATGATATAATACTGATGGGGTAATTGTTGTGAGTACAAGTGGAACAATACAAATGGGTTAAGTGAGTAACTCTTTGTTAGTTATTATAGGGGTTGTACAAGGGTTTTTTTTTTTTGCTCGAGTTTGGGCATATCAAATTCTATGGTTGCCTTATACCAGTAAAATTTTATCATAATTGAAGAAATAAAACTCCCGTGAAGGTGGGAGGAATTTGCCAAACCACATAAATTTGTGTTTGTTTTATTTTATTTTATTTTTATCTATTGGGTATTAAGTTTGTTATCAACTTTGTGAGTGTGATTTGTGGATTTCTAATAAATTAAATTTCGTGACTAAATTATTTTCGCTGTACTCCAACAAATATATTAATGCGAGGCAAGTTCCATGGATTATAAAGCTTCTTGCTAATCGGAATTTAATGCACACTGGTATAGGTATGAGTTTTTGTTTAAGTTAGTGTGAAATAATTGGCCCAAAATGTACAAATACATAATAATAATAATAATATGTGTGAACGTTGGATTTTGAATCCTAAAGATTCTTTTGGATGTGTGTAGATAAAATTTAAAAAATAGCTCTTTGCCTTAGTTTTCTAGTAAGTATATTTAACTATAAAATCTGCATGATTTAACATATGCAAAGCGCCGACATAGATATTATGATAGATATGAATGAAAATGGCAAAAAAAATATTAAAGAATATAGCATGGTCCCGTCCAGTCCCCCGCCACAATTGGAGAATTAATTTGAAGTAGAGGCCCATTATAAAAAATTTAAGTATTTGTTAAAAAAAAAATTATGACGAAATTAATTTTGTAATTATAACTACAAAATACAGCTATAAATTTTTTTAGAAAACATAATTTTTTTAATTATAATTAAAAAAATTATTAATTATTAATGTGTAACATTATGCTTTTAAAATGTAACAGATTAATTATGTATTATCCTTATGAAAATTAATATATATAAAGAATGAGTATTAGCTACGAATTAATCGTAACTAAAATTAGCTACAAGAACATCAACTTTGAACTTGGCCAAGATAATTTTGTAGCTTTAGCTACAAATTTTTAGTATCAGCCATGGATTGACCGTATTACCCTAATTTTTTTATATCCGCCTTCATTTTTATTTTCTATTTTTTTAATTTCTCCATGCATGCCAAAAATATACTCCATCCATCAACTATAAAATCGGAACTTCGTCTAATTCGTCATGAACACTAACTCTTCAATTGTCTTTAGCTAATTTGCAACTTCATTTCTTCTGTTGTCTGGCTAAAATGGACATAAATGATATCCGGAGGGAGAGTAATAACTTCCGGAGAAATGCGTCAGCAGCTTTCAGGGATGATGTTCTGGAAATTTTTTCAAGTTCATCACGAGTTCATGATGATGATGATGATGAAGCTTTAAAATGGGCTGCCCTGGAAAAGCTTCCCACTTTCGCTCGTTTGAGAAAAGGCCTTCTGCTCGGGTCGAGGGGCGCTGTAAGCGAGGTTGATATACAAGATCTTGGATTTCAAGAAAGAAAAGAATTGCTAGAAAGGCTTGTGAAGGTTGTGGAAGAAGATAATGACAAGTTTCTGTCGCAGCTTAAGAATCGAATTGAAAGGTAATTGGAGTAGTTCTTTCTTCTAACTCGTTTAGAATTTCCATCTTTCCTTGTTAATTTTTTTTCCTCATATTTTCCACACGGGCAAGAGTTTTTTGCAGAGTTGGAATAGTTTTACCAACAATAGAAGTCAGATTTGAGCATCTAAATGTTGAAACAGAAGTTCATGTGGGCAACAAAGCTTTGCCAAGTTTTAAAAACTTCTTTATAAATATCGTGGAGGTAAAAATTATCATCAGTCGTCTGTAGATTCTTTTTCCGCCAGGGCGTTTTTTAATCTAACTCACATGCTTTTTCTTTAAGGGATTTGCAACTTATCTTCGCATAATCCCATGCCAAAAGAAGCATCTTTCAATCCTTCATGATGTCAGTGGGATCTTGAAGCCTGGCAGGTATAGAAAACCTCTAGTGAAATACGCTTTAAGTATTTCGCTACATATCTTGCCCGTCCAAAAGTCCATTGCAAATTTCGTTTTGGCGATGGATTTTTTTGAATATTGGTTGCAATATGCTGTTTTTCTAGAGTAAAATTCATGTTTTCTAGACTTTATTTCGTTCCTTTTCTTGGCAGAATGACACTTCTTTTAGGCCCTCCTAGTTCTGGAAAGACAACACTTCAATTGGCTTTGGCTGGAAAGCTTGATCATGCTTTGAAGGTTAAGTTGCAATATTGCGTGCTATTTCATTTTTTTCCATTTTCCTTTTTCTTTTTAACCTTTTTGTTAGATATTTTTTTCCATTTTTCTTTTTCTTTTTAACCTTTTTGTTATATTAAATTTTTCCATTTTTTTTTCTTTTTAACCTTTTTGTTATATTATTTGCCTCATTGGAAAAAGAAGTGCTAAAAAGTTTCTATTCTTTATGTCCAGTTTTCAGGAACTGTGACATATAATGGACATAGCACGAAAGAATTTGTACCTCAAAGAACTGCAGCATACATAAGCCAACATGATGTCCATATAGGAGAAATGACTGTTAGAGAAACATTGGCATTCTCTGCAAGATGTCAAGGAGTTGGAAGCAATCTTGGTTTGTTGGCAACTTTTCATCTTTCATTAGGTTAAAAAGCAAAGGATATAAATATCTTTATCCTGTTAATCTTTCATGTTGAAATTTCCGCAGAAATGCTGTCAGAGTTGTTAAGAAGAGAAAAAGAAGCAAACATAAAGCCTCATCCTGATGTAGATATGTACATGAAAGTAAGAATGATTAAAACTTGGAAACTATTTGACTTTTCAGCAAAAACGTTGCTTCCACCGCTAGCAGTTTATCCAAAGAATTGGTGGCTTCAAAGTAACTCTGTTCCTAATCATATAGGTAGCAGCCATGGAAGGACAAGAAATAAGTGTTGTGACAGATTATATTATGAAGGTAGCATAAATCTTCATGTATTTTATACTAGGAAGATCTTAGAAGGATATATGTTATTTCCAACTAACTTAATCATCTTACAGATTTTGGGATTAGAAGTTTGTGCTGATACTATGGTAGGAGATCAAATGATAAGAGGAATCTCTGGAGGTCAGAAAAAGCGTGTTACTACAGGTGAAAAGCTCACCTTTCTTCTTCAATTATTGGGGTTGTGCTATTGGTTTTAACTTTATTTGTCAATATTGTAGGCGAGATGTTGGTTGGACCATCAAAGGCGTTTTTCATGGATGAGATTTCCACAGGCTTAGACAGTTCTACGACTTTCCAAGTTGTTAACTCAATTAAACAATTTGTTCATATTCTCAATGGCACTGCTCTTATTTCACTCCTGCAGCCAGAACCCCAGACATATGATCTATTTGATGATATCATTCTGATATCCGAAGGACAGATTGTTTATCAGGGCCCTCGAGAATATGTATTTGAGTTCTTCCAATCTATGGGTTTCAAATGCCCTAAGAGAAAAGGGGTGGCTGATTTCTTGCAAGAAGTAGGTATCACGATAATAAAAACTCGTATATAAAAACTCATAGGTTTTAATTATCATTCAAAGTCGAAGATCTTACTTTTTCTAACACCATCAATTCTAGTAACAAACAGGTAACATCAGAGAAAGATCAACAGCAGTATTGGGCAGACTGTGAAGAGCCTTACAGGTATATTACAGTCAGTGAATTTGCAGAGGCTTTCAAGTCATCTGACATCGGCCAGAAACTAGCCGCGGAGCTTGCAATCCCATTTGACAAGAGCAAAAACCATCCAGCTGCTTTGGTAACTGAAAGATATGGTGTTAGCAAAAAGGAGCTACTAAAAGCTTGTGCCTTTAGAGAACTCTTGCTTATGAAAAGAAACTCAGTTGTCTACCTCTTCAGGATCGTTCGGGTCAGCATTTTTAGGCCTCATACTTGTTTTGTTTTATAATGTGTTTTTAAACAAAATGACCTTTTGAGTCCCTTTGTAGCTTAGTGTGATGGGTCTCATCGTAATGACTATCTTCTTACGTACACGGATCCACCGAGACCTTCATCATGGGCGCATGCTTGTTGGTGCTCTTTTTTACGCTGTCATTGCGGTCATGTTTGGTGGACTCCCAGATATAGCCATGACTATCCAGAAGCTTCCAGTCTTCTACAAGCAAAGGGATTTTTTCTTTTATCCAGCTTGGGCTTATGGTCTTCCCTCATGGATAATCAAAATGCCTGCTCAAGCAGTTGAGATAGCAGGTTTTGTGGCACTCAGTTACTATGTAATAGGATATGATCCAAATGTTGGAAGGTAAGAATACAAATATCAACGTATCCCTTTAAGATTTCACTTTTTTCTCGTGCTATTAGTATCAGCCAAGAATTCATGGTGCAGATTCTTCAAACAGTATTTGCTACTCTTTGTTGAACTTCAAGCAGCATCTGCAATCTTTCGATTGGTTGCAGCAGTCGGTAGGAACATGATTATTGCAAACACTTATGGCCTTTTTGCGTTGCTCATAACGTTGTCAATGAGTGGCTATGTCCTGTCAAGAGGTGTTGAATGTATATTTTAGATTCATATTATATTTCTAGACTTGATTCCTCATTCTTTTCTCCTCACTTTTGATCATTGCTTTCCAGAGAGTGTAAGAAAGTGGTGGTTATGGGGTTACTGGTCGTCGGTGATGATGTATGCAGAAAATGCACTTCTTGTGAATGAATTCACAGGGCACAATTGGAAACATGTATGTTTCAAATGAATTTTAATGTTGTTTTTGCTTCAAATTGTGAAGCTGATATTGAACTTTTCTTTTCAAAGGTTTCCCCAAAAACAAATTTATCTCTAGGAGTTGAGGTTGTAAAGTCGCAAGGATATTTCCCAGGCGCATATTGGTACTGGATAGGTTTAGGGGCATTAGTTGGGATGGTAATCCTGTACAACACATGTTACATTATGGCTCTAACATACCTTAACCGTGAGTATCTATATTCTTCGATTAAAAAAACTTTGGTTGTCGAAAGTTCAAGAACTTTTAACATATTTGCAATGGATTTCAGCATTGGGAAAGCCTCAAGCTTTTCTGCCAGAAGACGGCACAAGGAATGAGAATGAGATTGATGTTTCAACTCAAGACTATGGTGAGTTATCTTCTGAGTGATTGCCATTCCAATCCAAAGGCAAAGCTCTTGCTTTTCTTTCATTCATGCTCCCTTATTGATTTTTTTGGATTTTCTTACTCTATGATGTTTGAATTTTGAATGAAACCAGGGAGAAACAATCAAAACAAAAATAGGGGAATGATTCTTCCATTTGAACCACACTCAATCACCTTTGATGAGCTCAAGTACTCCGTGGACATGCCTCAGGTAACTGAAAAAGCCTGGAATTGGTAACAATATTCTCAGAAGTAAGGAATAATTTTTCAAAATGGCTTTTAGGAAATAAAAGATCGTGGTGCTACTGAAGATAGATTGGTTCTTCTAAAAGGTGTTAGTGGAGCTTTCAGGCCAGGGTTTCTCACTGCTCTGATGGGAGTCAGTGGGGCTGGTAAAACTACACTTATGGATGTGTTAGCTGGTCGGAAAATGGGTGGACACATTGAGGGAAATATAACAATTTCTGGTTATCCAAAAAAGCAAGAGACGTTTGCTCGGATTTCTGGATACTGTGAACAAAACGACATTCATTCCCCCTATGTCACAGTTTATGAGTCCCTGCTCTTCTCAGCTTGGCTGCGTTTGCCCTCGGACATTGATTCTAAAACCAGAAAGGTTAGTTGTATAACGGTATCTAGTACTCGATTCTAGAATTACAGTCCACTAATTTTTAGATTCATGCTCTTACAAATGCAAACTGCAAACCAATACAATTAGACACCAAGGATATTCTAGGTTAAAAATATGTCTGAACATATGACAGATGTTTGTTGAGAAGGTGATGGAGCTTGTAGAACTAACTCCATTAAGACGAGGACTAGTAGGGTTACCTGGGGTCAGTGGACTGTCAGCCGAGCAAAGAAAGAGGCTAACTATTGCAGTTGAGCTCGTAGCAAATCCATCTATATTATTCATGGATGAGCCAACATCAGGCCTCGATGCAAGAGCTGCTGCAATTGTGATGAGAACAGTCAGGAACACTGTGGACACTGGCAGGACCATCGTGTGCACCATCCATCAGCCTAGCATAGACATATTTGAAGCTTTTGATGAAGTAAGATGCTTTCGACAGACAATAATAATCATAATTTTTCTATAATGTTGAACTTTTCACAATATTGCTAGTGTTTGGAATTTGCAGCTGTTCCTGATGAAGCGAGGGGGGCAAGAGATATATTTTGGGCCATTGGGTCAAAATTCTTGCCAGTTAATTCAGTACTTTGAGGTGAGTTAAGAAGATTTAAAGAAAGTATTTGGACTTATTTGTTTGTGAATTGCCAAAATATTCTTCAATTCTCAAAACACAAACAAACAACTCATCATATTTCACAATTCCACCATCCTAGGTACATCCAAAAAGGGCTAAAATATCCTCATAATTCATTTCCTACTCATTCTCCAATGTCTAATCTTCTTATATTTTGTCCGCTCTATCCAATTTATATATCCACATACATAAATAATTTTGAAATGTCAATTTCACTCTATCAACTTAACAAAATAGTTATTGATGTTACATTTTGTTTTTTCTCAAAATACAAATAAACAAACTTACCACCTTAAACATAAACAAACAATTATTGCATTCCCCGACCTCACTTCTCAAAAATTATTTTGTCAAAATATTTTGGCAAAATGCTCCAATTCATAAACAACAAACCCTTTGTGTTTTTTTCATTCATAAATGATCAAATAGTAGGTTATATTCTGTTCTTATCTCAAATCCAGGGCATTGAGGGAGTAGCAAAAATCAGGGATGGATATAATCCAGCAACCTGGATGTTGGAGGTTACATCTTCAGCACAAGAAATGATGTTGGGTATTGATTTTGCAGAAATCTATAAAGACTCAGAACTATATGGGTCAGTTTTTTTTTTCAGTTTTTAAGTGCCAACTTTTAACACTCACTGAATGAGTGTTTGCAACAATTTGCTTTTTTAGTATTTGAAATTAGTGTTTCGCTTTTCAAGTATCTAAAATTAAGCAGAAAAATGTTAAAAGGTAAAAGAAACCATCACATAACCAACTTCAACATTCTTTTTACTATTATTTTCATAAGTTCTCAATTTTAATTGCAACTGTCTCTACAATTTTTTCTACTACTTTTTTACATCTCGAACCTTCTAGATAACCGAGAAAGAGTTTGTATATTTTGACAATGCTGCTAATATAATATATGCATGAACTTTTAGGAGGAATAAATCTCTCATCAAGGAGTTAAGCAGCCCCCGACCTGGTACGAAAGACCTGCATTTTCCAACCCAGTATTCGCAACCTTTATTCAGTCAATGCCAGGCTTGTCTGTGGAAGCAATATTGGTCATACTGGCACAACCCCCTTTATACTGCAGTAAAAATTTCGTACTCGATCTTCCTAGCCTTCATCATTGGTTCAGTGTCCTGGGATCTTGGTTCCAAAAGGTAAGCTGAAAATAATTTTTTCTATAGGCTAAAGATAGTTTACTCGTTAATTAGCAAAATGATTGCTAATGTCTTCTTTATGGAATCCCATATCATGCAGGGATACTGAACAAGATATTTTCAATGCTATGGGTTCTATGTACATCTCCGTCTTCCTTTTGGGGATCCAAGATTCCTTATCAGTGCAGCCTGTTGTCGCTATCGAGCGAACTGTCTCTTATAGAGAAAGGGCGGCTGGGATGTATTCTACATTAGCATTTGCCTTTGGACAGGTGATTAGGATCGAAACTAATTAAGCATATTTATCATACATAAAAAGGTGTCATTTTGTTGTAAGGGCATTTTGTTTTTATTTCAATGTTGCAGGTTGCCATTGAAATTCCATACACTTTTGCTCAGACTGTGATATATGGTGGCATCGTGTACGCAATGATCGGATTTGAATGGACAGCTAAAAAATTCATGTGGTATCTGTTTTTTACGTTTTTCTCACTATCATACTTCGCCTACTATGGCTTGATGGTAGTGGCTATGACGCCTAATCAACAACTTGCCGCCATCATATCCAGCGCAGTTTACTCCATATGGAACCTTTTTTCCGGATTTGTAATCCCAAGACCAGTACGTTTGTCGTTCAAATCTTCATTTAAAATAAAAAATGAGTGTTGCATGAACATACAAGTCAATTGAGCTATTCATGCATGGTGTTATTGTTTCAATGCAGAGAACGCCTATTTGGTGGAGATGGTACCATTGGACTTGTCCCGCTGCCTGGACGTTATATGGTTTAGTTGCATCACAGTTTGGAGATATGAAAGATGAGTTTAGCAATAAGCAATCAGTTCAAGATTTCGTGAGAAGTTACTTTGGGTTTAGACACGATTTTATTGGAGTGGTTGCAGTTATGGTGGTTTTATTTGCAGTTGTTTTTGCTCTTATATTTGCATTCTCCATCAGGGCATTCAATTTCCAAAGGCGATAGATTTCATTAGCTAAAGTTTGTATATGTTCCTACTTTGAACTTTTGTTTTGTGAGCCGTAAAATACTGTTTGCAGTGTTGTTTGCTCGATTTGTGGGGGTGTAAAATAGGGAAATTAAAAGAATAAGGGAAATATATGTCTTGTAATTGTTAATGAAAAAGTAAACTGCATTTCCTAGTGGAGACTGAAGAGTGCAATTTTGATTCTAGGATTCTGAATATCTATACTTAAAATTTCTATTCTCTCTTTCTCTCATTTTCTGTCTATGTTGATTCAACTGGGAGTTTTAGATGAGTGTTGAAAAAGAAATATTATGTTTGGATTTATTTTCATTTAGAGAAGATATTTTTTAAAAGATTTACTCCGAGATTGTGTAAAGATAAAAATATATTTAGTGATCCAATTGTAAGCAGATATGTTAATCTGATGTTTCATTTGAGAAAACATATTTGATTTATTTGATCTCAAATGTAAAATAAAGAGTATTTATAGAAAGGAGATGCATGCTTCTGACACAGTGACGTATTCAGAAATGAAAGTATGGAGGGACGAAAAGTTCTAAAAATATAAAAGTTTAAATATAAATTTTACATTAATTACAAATTAATTAATTTAAGTCAACAAATGTAAATAATTAATTTTTTTATTTAAGGCCCAACAAGAAAAATTAAATCTTTTAAAATTAATGACTGTTGATTCAAAATTAATATTTTAATTAACATTAAACAATGTATTCTTTTAAAACCTAAATTTAGATTAATTATTATTAAAACTTTTTAATATATATAT
>JACGDI010005257.1:191626-215444 GCA_014898725.1 Jacaranda copaia | reverse complement strand
GCCAAAAACTATTGAAAAATGGTCTTGGGGACTAAAGTGAATATATTAATGTTAAAAACTAAAAGATGAATTTTTGAAAATTGAAGACTAAAGTGATTCTAAAGTAAAATTTTACGGACTAATTATGTGATTTTTCCTAAAAGTTATTACTAATTACTTTATCTATTGAAGGACAATTGGCGATATTTATTTTGTAACTAATTTTTTAAGTAATAATAAATTTTAATTTAGTATAATATGATTTAATAGTAGCAAAAACACTTTAAAAAAAAAGAAAGATAAGTTAGTGACAGAATAGTAAGCGATAATGCAAAAATTGTCATTAATTATATATATTAAGTGACAAAAAAACCCTTATCTTACCATCTTAGTGATTTTTATAAGTTGAATAATGACCAGAATAATATTTAAACTGTCTTCATTAACAATTGGTGACATACTTATGGTAACAATTTAATTACAGTGAAAATCTGGGCAAAAATTATAAAAACAATTTTTATTGTCACAAGGTTGTCATCATAGGGATGCCACTAATTCTCAATAATAGTAATTTAGAACATTAATTTTTGTTACTATTGAGCCATATTGTAATAAAATAAAATTTATTGTGACTTAAAAAAATATCATTAATGATAAAATAAAAACTATTATCACTTAATACATATCAACAATAACGACAATTTTTTACTTTGTCACTTATTATTTTAATTGTCACTAATATTATATTTTTTGTAGTGAAACTAGTTTTTAAGTAATTATTATTAACTACTAAGACTCATGTGTTGTTACAATTTAGTGAAATTATCAATTATTATTATGCTTTGTAATAAAATTTTCATTATCACTATATAGTTATATCAATAATCATTAAATATTATTAGGTATGATCGTCGACTATGTCGCATTCAATAATAGTAGTATATATGGACTAACCTTAGGACCACATAACTAATCTCATAGCCCGACCTACTATGAGGGTGATAAATTAGCCATTCAGTCCACTGTGCAAATAATTTAATCCCAATCACTATCCTATCAGATTTCAAAATTAATTATAAGAGATCTTAAAATAATGGATCATTAAGTCCTAATCTCCTATCAATAATAAAATAATTATTTTCTTTTATAGCTGATTACATACTATCTTTCTTTCAATTGATCGAATGCAATTTTGAAGCACTTCTTTCATGACTTTACTTTTACATACACCTTTTAAATTAAAGAAAGACTAATCAAATCATCGAAAGAATTTCAATAATTAGGAGTATCAGTGACAATCCTTTATACATACATATATATATATATATATCTATTAGCCACTTTTGACGGATTACAAAGATGGACTAATCTGGTGAACTACAGAAAAAATGAAAAGGAAAATACAAATCACCCCATATGCATTTATCCCACTCTTGCTAGTGGGCATACAACTTTGAATTTCGAAACACGCAGTTATGTAGTAGACCAGGCCAGGACGTCTGGTGCAGATCCGAATGCTTCGAATAGTCTTCTTTTGAACAGCAAAAGCTATCAATTAGTTGTCGATATGGTCCTAACTTCTGTTAAATAATTGATGCTAAGCTTTGTTCCCAAATGCTAGAATTTAAGGCGTGAACGCGAACTTGAGCATGCTAAAAGCTTTAAGCTTCTTTAATGCATAAATTAGCTAGGTTAGGGCTCGGACAGCTTAATGTCAAAGTGGATATTAAAGTTTGAAAAGTTTGGGTAGATATTCAACTTTGATGGTTTGCGTGGCATGATTTTCCCATTTGAAAAATAACAATTTATTTTCAACTTATGTTGGAAAATATATAACATCTCAAGGTCTAGATATATAAGTCAAATTTAGCCTTAAATGCATATCGAGCCATAACTGTATCAAGACCATTTAAAAATGAATCAAATATTGAAATTGAGTTAAATTGTGTATCTATCATATAATATCAAAACAAGTAAACGAACTAATATTGTGTTGGGAGTTAGAGTTGACACTTATTATAAGATTTTCATTGTTATTAAATTGTAATCTTATTAATTGTTAATAGTAACAACTTAAATACTATTTTATTTGCCATTAAATTTGTAAAAATATTAAGGTGATAAAACAAAATCTTTTGTAAGTGTTTTATTTATGCTAAAATGTACATATTTTAATCGAATTTTCAAATAATATTTACTACTATAATTTGATAGCTTTTGTGAATGGATAGACTTGGCAATTTCTATACAACCCACAGGTACCGGCCCCACTTTGCTCCACATGGTGTCGATTGAATTTTAAAGTGAATTTTATGTGGGATGTGACGAGTTTGGGTTTAGGACCAACCCACCCTACTCTGCCCCAGTATTTATATAATTATAATATATAATATATCATATTTTTGTATGATTGGACTTTTTTATATTTTAATTTTTAATTAATTTATTCAAATATTTTCATATTAATTGAACTTTTTTGTATTAAATTTTATGATATTGTCGTTGAGTTATCAAATTATAATTAATTAAATAATCTTTTTTAAAAAGTGGTAAGTACGGAGCGGGACGGAGCGAGTCCCGGCTTTACATTTTCAAAATGCCGAGCGAGTTAAGATTTTCAACCTAAATCCAAGGGGAGGGGGGCGGGGGGGCGGGTCTAAGATTTTTTTTTAAAGTCCGAGGTGAGTTCAGATTTAAGGAAAACCTGTCCCAATCCGTCTCAATGCCAAGTCTATGAATGAGTACTTTTTCACTGTTCCCCATTCAGTAATAAATTTAAGAAAATCATTCAAACTTGACTTGTTTATCTACTAAACCAATCAGAAGTGAATTTTTTTCTCCAATCATCTTTTTCTTATTGTTGTAATTGATGAACTTTATTTTGGTCCCCATGAGAAGTAATTAATAAACTCAAACAAGAGGTACGGCCTCTTGTACTATGGTTACTATTTCATGTGGAAACTTAACGCGATATGAAATTGACTAATACATAGTACACAAAAAACTTTAAAAATTTTAGACCTTGTAAAAATATAAGTAGATGTATATATATATATGGATGCATATATCTACGTAATCAAGAAAGGATTTGTAGAATTAAATATAGGTATAAAGAATAACGAGAAAGGTGTGCATATACATATTGATGAACTATTTGCGAGGAAAAGAGAAATTAACTTTAGAAATGACAAATTGAAAGAGAGGAAGAGATTGAATTTAAATAACACGTTAATAGTTTTTAATTAATTTTATTTTTCATTTTTTGTTGGTTTTATAACTTTTAACGTTAATAAAGTACGAAAAATGGAAAAGAGTACTGTATCCTTCTTGTTTCGAAATTTGCTCTTTCTTCTTTAATTTTTAGATGCCATTTGACATTTGGAGTCGTCTCAATGTCGTGTTCATGCCGACCAGTGTCTCATATCGTGCATAAGATAGTTTTTTCCCCCCCTTGTTTTATTGTCAGTGCCTTATGAAATAAGACTGGACTAGCATGTGTTCTATGCTATGCTTGAATAAAATTAATTATAATTGAAATATAATTTATATAATATTTTAATTTCATGCAACAATGAATTTAACTGATGATATATTTTTTTATCAAATACATGATTTAATGTTGAAATTTTTTTCATGAAATCGAGTGCATGTGTATCAAAAATAATGAAAATTCATGCTCATCACAAGTCATCACATCTTTAATGACATAATGAAAAAATATAAAAATACTTATATTTTCGCTAATAGAAAACAACTTGATAAATTCAAAAGTAATAAAATTATTATGCTTGAAAGGATGAAAAAGATAAACAATATTGAGAACATAAGAATCTACTACACAATAGAAAAACAACTAAATAAGAAGGTAACGTAATGTTAAATTATTTTAAAAAGTAAATATTATACAAAATAAAAATTAAGTTACATATATGAAAAAAATATGATCAAATACCACTATTTATTTTTTTCACATATCATTCTCATTTGAATCATCTAATTTAAAAAGAAAAAGAAAAAGAAAAATTTCAAAATCACAATTTTTACTTATGAATATTAGAAGGATAAGATAAAATATATCTAATTATTTCTAATCTATTATTTTTTATCAACTATTGTTGCCTTTATCCAAGTTTTATTTATCCACTACTTTTGGTGCATTTTTTAATTATATCAAATACCAACAGTATTTTTTGATTTAACAAAATTGTAGATTATTTATTTGTTTGTTTGTTTATTTATTTATGTATTTGAATCGTGAATGTTCGTAAAATTTTATTCAAATGAAATAAAATTAAAATTAAAAAAGTAATATGCCAAAATCATTTTATTAAAAAAATTTGGAATACAACTCTATTTTTTGTAAATTTTTAATTAAAATTATATATTCCTTATTCTTAACTTCTTTATCATTATTTCCTTATAGGGTATCAGCATGTAAATTTATAGCCAGTATATGGCCAGTGCTAGGAAATTATAAATATGCCGGTGTTTATCTATATAGTGCAACTACCGTGATCTCTTCTAATCCTCAGATTTTTCTTCTAATTTACTTTTCCCTTGTGCTATGTTTGATTTGGACATCAGTGAGCAAAACAAAACAAAAAAAGAAAAAGAGAAAATCGTGAAAAAAGAAAGATAAAATTGTACCATTTGCAGTGAAAAGGGCAAAAAAAAAATCATTAATTACACTTTTCTCACAAAAGGGGGAAAAAATTCATTATTTACTCTTTTCTCACAAATTAAAATTTGAGATATATCAAAGAATAGTCTTAGCAACTTTTTTAAAAATACTTTCTCAAATTCCAAATTAAAACTTTCCATGCCGAGGAGTTCAAGTATATGAAGCATATATGTGGGTTTCTCTTGCTCATGCTTTACTCAAGGTATTTTTTCCCTAACAAAATACCCAATTAATGCATGTTAGTACAAAAATTTCTTAGTGTAATTTGATTTTTATTTTTGGGAATGAAATCATCATCATTTGTGTGCCTCTAGGAATGGTGGATGTATGCTTCTTCTCAAACTCCTCGACTTGGGGATGACGATGCATGATTTTATCTCATATCAAAAGATTGAGAGGTCATAAAACTTGCATTAGGCTTCACTCCCTCACCCACCCTTCATAACTCTTAACAACATCTAAATGATGCTAAGCCACCATAATTGATGACAAAAATTGGTCATCTATAATATAAAAAAAGAAAAGCCCATTTATCATACTATACCAAAATATTATTTATCCAAAATATCCTCATAAGATAGAAAATAAATTTATATAAATTTTTATACTTCATAATCTCTCCAGTCATTCTCACTCTCCTAATTCCTTCCCCCTCTATCTTCCTCTTTTCAATATTTGTAACTCCTTGCCCCACTAATTCTTTATCTTCTTAATACTCATAACTCTTTCAATATGTTTCAACCATATGTAGAATTTTCCTAAAATTTTCTGCTAAAAGTAATTCTAAGTGTTTAATTATACATATTATGAATGAGATTGGTGTGCGTATTAATTTTTTTTTTAATAAACTATACAATCATAATTGATTTATTTGAATTTTCGTTTGAGTTATAGGCATTTTCAACGTTTCGGTAAATAAATGTAGTCACTTTGAAGGAAGGAAAGAAAGTACTAGCTAGTGGGGTTTTTTCTTTATCTCCAACATCTTTTGCTTGGATCTATTCAATTTCTTGTATGTGAAGTAGATTTAAATTATATTTTTTATTTTATTTTTTAATCGCAGCAAAACTTAAGCATCTGTAATCACCACATTTTCAACTACGTACGTCAACATATAGGTATGCCTTTTCTTTTTTTTTTTTTTAAGTATAGATTATTACTTCAAGAAGTTTTAGTATCTATTTAAGAATTTATTTGATTTAATCGTATTTATTTTCGAGTGATCAATTGAAGTACAGCTAATTAAGGAGCATCTTTGAGGTACTCTATCTAATCGCTTATTGGGATTACCCTTTTATCTTTCCAAAATTGTTGAAGTTCTTGGGTACTATTTTTCTTTATCAGTTTGGATCGTCATTAATCTTTCAAGAGATTGTACTTATTGGCATATATCAATTTTTTTTTTATAGATTCAATTTCGGACATCTTTTATTTGGATTGATTCGATTTCATGCATATCAAGTTGATTCTAAATTATGTTTTTATTATTTTATTTATTTATTATTTTTTTGAAGAGTATCATTTACAACAAGTTTATAGATCCAATTTTCAAGTCAAGAAGAACAATCTTACAACAAATTAAGAGAATACAAATATCAAATTAAAAAAGATACAAGTATAACGCCACGACCAAGAGGCACATATAAGATATACATAAAGAAGCCCATTCGGATCAAATATGAACCTCCTATATAATAAGAAACACTTGATGCCACTGGACTATAAATCACTGGACATTTTTATTTTTTTTCATTCACAGCAAAACTCAAGTCTTGGCAGTCTCCACCTTTTCAATCACATCAACATTTAGGTATTTCTTCTTATTTTTATAGTATAGATTATTATTTCAAGAATTTTTAGTATTTATTTAAAGTTTTGTTTAAGTTAATTATTCATATTTATTTAAGAAATTTTAGTATAGATTATTACTTCAAGATGTGTGCTTCGATGTCATTCGTATTTAGTACAGATTATTACTTCAAAATTATTCTTAGAAGCAAAGTCGACTTGCTTTTTCTATATATTTTTTTTCTATCTAAAATCCAATTATTGTCTCTCAATCCAATCACCTCTTTATGCAGATCCCTGAAATTGATCCGGATCCGGCAGTTGTTTTACCCTATTTTCCTCAGTACATTGTAAAGATCACCTCTTGGTTTTTTTTAATTCCATCTCAATTCTTTGTATATTTGTTTTTCATTCTTTTAATTGTTAAATTACAGTAATGCATTTTTATGCACAACACATACATACATACAGATCTCAAAGTAAGATATCAATGCATACACCTACAACAATACAAATTTTGCATTATGTAATTTCTAGATTGACAACTAAGAAAACTGCCAAAAATTTGAACTTCTAATCAACTGTGAAATTACTTTTTGAGGTCTCATCCATCAATACAATTCCTTCAATGCCAATTTGCATGCTAATGATAATTGTAGAAATCTACATCAGGGAAGACATATGTTTGATACAAAAAATAAAGGAAAACTAAGGAGAAAAAAATACTTAATTAATGCATGATAGTATAAATCAAATATAAAGTTTCAGGAGATAAAAGAAAAGGAGCCACCAAGAAGACTGCTTATGTCTCAAAACCCTGAGAAGACCAACTAGCATATTTTTACTGACCTTGGAGTTACAATAAGAGCCTCCTAGCTTCAATCATGTGGTAATTGTTTTTTGTGTAGAGTTGTAGCTAAACTATAAAATATCTTTGTATATAATTTAGTTACGAATTATCTCTTTTGACATATATGTATTTACTATAAATTTACATATAACACTACAAAAAAATTCATCATTTTCAACTGAATTTTTTGATGGATTTCCGATGGAATGACAAATTTTTGATAGATTTTTGACGTAATTTTTCTTGTGGGAAAAACTCTTGTCGCTAATCAATGTTCAACTGATTTTCATCTTGTGCTCACCCATTGAAAACTTTCCGATGGATTTTCATTGAATTTGTGATGGAATTTTGACAATGGCAAACTATCAAATTTCCGTTGCTCTTTCAACATTTTGTTTTGTCAAATACTTTTCTATGTTGTTATGTCCACCTTTTAATGAAAATTTTAATATTCTTTTCTTTCATTTTTTACTTGGGCCAATAGAATGTCGATGGATTTTCGATGGATAATTATCATAATTATTTTTTATTTATAATAATTTCCATAGGAAAGCCCTCAAAATTCCATGGAAATGTCTGTTTATATGTGTATATAAAATAACATACAATTATAATACAAGAAAATTAGAAATAACTGGAACAAAGATATAAAAGAAAATATAATTTTATAAATAAATTTTAAAAGTTATAATTTGTAATTACAAAACAAAAAGAAAGGAAAAGAAAATCCTACTTAGTGGTCGGCAGTAGTAGCATCACCAGTTGAAATAGTCATCTTGCTCAATGCCATACGATTGCTGGTCATCATCACCCTACTGGGGCATGAGCTGTTGGTGGTAGGTTTAGGTAGGGGTGGGGCCCGGATATCGAAACTTGACAGAGCATCCCTCTGCATAAACAAATGGGAGATCAAATTCTGCATCGCACCCAACTACTCCAAGAACATGGTACATATATCATCAATCCCAACTTGCAAACAGGCCTCCAAGTGTGCCTCCAACTAGGATGTAGCAAATGCACTAGGCTCCTCTTGAGGCACGTTGGTGTATAAGGGCAACTGTTGGTAGCTCAACCTATAAACTCAGCTCTTTTTGTTACGGCCACCCACAACATAAGTTAACAACTTAGCTTGAAATTGTTGGGTCTCTACATTGCTCCCAACACCCTTTAGCTGAGATTGGGATTGAAATGCCTGTTGAAAACTCTCCTACAAGGTATAAAAGTGAACATATGAATGCAATATATTAATATTACTACTAACTAAAACGATCTTATGTAATATATCATATGTAATAAAATTGCAGCAGCTCTCCTCACCCTTTCGTCCACCGAGCTCCTATCGACTTGCCTCTGATGGTTACAGGCGAAAACCTTCTCCACACGTCGGGAGCCTTTACAACTCCCTAGCTTACATAGAGAATAAAAATTAACATAAGTGTGTTATATGTACATAATACTAAAGTGCAATGAATATGAGAAAAAAATTTGGTAGCCTTCTCTAAAATTGGTCTTTACCAAAAACACAAAAGCTTAACAACAAAAGCATAAGATAACTAATAACAAATGGGAAACGCACCAAATGAAAGAGTAACAAATGGGAAGGGCATAGATTATAAACATAAAAGAAAGTAACAAATGTTCTAAATATATACTAAATTTACTAAAGACTTAAAGTTAAGAAACTTAACAAACGCTCGGCATTTGTCCCAACAGATATACTCTTTCTAGTATGAAGAGATCCACTAGTCTCAGAAGCTTGGTTCTTCTTGGCATGTGTGGACTTCTTCTAAAATATTGGGATTGCTAGTATCGGCATAGGGTAGCCCAAGTGTTTTCATCAATCCACTCTAGCCTCTTGCTCGTCTTTCAGGTGTGGCCGTACATGTCACTCGATTGATAACCCCCTCTATGTCAAAGACCATCTGAAAATAGCCCTTGTGTTGGAGGTTCCAAGTGACATATCTCTATGTAATAAAAGAAAATTAGTTAGTGTACTTATAATATACAAACACACTTAATTTGTAGAAATAAATATATTAATGACATTTAAATACCTTCCACTCCTTGAGCATCAAATCACAAAGGCCCTAGAGAATTTCCAACTAGGTCTTATAGCACTCCTAGACCTTGTTCTTGATCGCCCTCATCATGAACTTGGTAGTGTCCAATGAGTGTGTATACCTATATAAATTGTTAACATTAATATATAATTATTAAAATAAAAAAATTATATAATAATTTAAACTCACTCATAGCATCCCTCGAGTCGTAAGTATACCTTGTCGGCCTTTACGGTTGGGGGAGTTGATCCCTTTCACCGCCCAATGTTTGGTCGGTTGAAGAATCTACGGCTGGTGATGCTACTCCAAATGCTTTTGTGGGCTAGTCAAATGGAGCAATAGGGGATGGCTGAGTGCTAGGTGGGGTGATAGATGGTGATTGAGTGCCTAAAAGTGTAGTGCATGGTGGTGGGGACGAGTAATGCTAGTGTAGGGGTGGACGTGGAGAATGATATATGGATGACCTCACAGTAGCAGCAAAGGACAAGGGAGGAGTATTGTGGCTTCTAGTGGGAGAAAGACATGGGGTAGGCATAAACTGATGACTAGTCGACAAGGTGGTGGGAGACTAGTCCACTGGGAAGTGTGTTTGATGGGCCAAGGAATTCATCACCCTACCTCAGCTAGAACCCCAACCTTGGTCGATGACAAGGGGGTGAAAACCAAACTAGTCTATCATCTATAAAACAAAAACAAACATCACATATGGATAATAATTAATATTGATACGAAAAATTAATATTTACGTACGTCAAATGCATAAGAATATTTAACAACTAAACTCAATAAGGCACATTAATTAAAATTGAAGTTTAGATATGTAGAACATGTCATTCATTCATCGGATGAATTTTTTAGTCTTTCTATTTACCTAGATTGGTTGTTTTAAGAAGAGGATAGTTTTAATGGTCCATTGATGTTTCAATCCTTGATTGGTAGTCATTGACAACAACAAACTCGGATAGACAAAAGACTAAAAACTATGTAATGAATTAATGAACTTTTGCAAAGAAAATTTTATTCTTTATGTTTCTAACTTGGGGTTGAACAAATTGCATTGGCTTGAATTTTTAGCTAAATTTTTAATCATTTAAGTTTAAAATAATTTTTTAGTATATATGATTTTAGTCATTTAAGTTTAATCATTGGGGTTGTAAAATGGAATTTAGTTTCTTAAGCTACCTTGACTTTTTTGGATAGTCTAACTTACCGTATATGATTTTTTTGAACATTTAACCTCAATATTATTTTTTTATGATCTCAACTTCAATTATCATTTTGTAAGCTACCTTGGGTATTTCGGAGTGTCTAAGTTATTCTATAACTTATCCTAGACTCAATTTTAAACTAAAAGGTCTCGTTTGCTTTGAAGAATTGTACATGATATATACATAATCCAAATCAGCCTCTCGGTTAGTATTCTTGAAACCCATGATTAATAAGTGGTCTAGTATTTATTATGATTAATTCTAAGTAATCCTAGCTATAAGTCATCCTAACATGCATTTCTAAACATAGTAACATACAAAACGAATTAAATAATTTCAAGAAACCAACACGCACTTTCTAAACATACGAAAATACAAAACTAATTAAATAATTCCAATAAACCGACATGCATTTCTAAACATACTATTATACAAAAATAATTAAATAATTCCAATAAATCAACATGCATTTCTAAACATTTCTAAACAATTAATTTATAAACCAACATGCATTTCTACACAAGTAATTTTTGGAAACCAAAATACATTTCTAAACAATTAATTTCTAAACTAAAATGCATTTCTATAGAAGTAATTTCTGAAAACCAGCACGCATGTCTACACAAGCAATTATTGAAAACCAAAATACATTTCTAAACAATTAATTTCTAAACCAGCATACATTTCTACACAAGTAGTTATTATAAAATCAAAATACATTTCCAAACAAACTAACATACAATTATAATTAAAAAAACAAAGATATAAAAAAAATTAAGAAAACTAATTGATAGCTTGGAGGACGACAATGGGGTGTGTGAAAGGGCAGTGACACGATAGCAGAGACAGCGTGCATGTATGGACGGTGATAAGAGCATTAGTAGTGGCAGAGGACAGTGAGGAGAAGGGTGGGAATACATGGGGAAGAAGAAAGAAATGGTGAAAAGAAGAAGAAGGGCGGGCGGTCAATTTAATCGAATTTTCCAACAAAATATTTGGACAAAAATTCCATCAAAAATAACTATTTTAAAATTAGATAAATTCACTTTTTCCATTCATCGAGAAATATATTCCAATAGAAATTTTTATTGAAAAATGCATTGGTTATTTTTGCGCCTTTCCGTGCCAAATCCCTCCAAATTTATATATGGTTTTTTGAGGTTTTCTGTCGGATTTTCGATGAATCATGTTCCCTCGTACATCCGTTGGAAAACCTCAGATTTATTTTTGTAGTGTAAATTTGATTTGTAGTTTGATTTGTCAACACAATTTCTTGGTTGCGTTATCTTGGGTTGTCCGGATTGTTTGGCTAATTTCATTTCCATATATTCTTTGATGTATTTTCTTATGATTGGAAAAGTCACTTAATTCTAGAAATTTTATTATATTTTAATTTTTTTGATTTAATAATGCCTTTCTATATAGTTTTATATAACATTTTAATTGTATTGTGATGACAAAAAAAATTATTATCGTATAATCTTTCAATCAATTTTTGTTATATGGAATGAAAATTTTTCAAAATAAAAATAATTCACATTCAAAAAATTACTCGTAAATGCGGGGGCCAGGTTTGACCAACGCTAGTCATGAAAAAGAAAACAAAAGGTCTAGTACTCAACTTCTTGGAGAAACATGCAATTATTTTTAAAATTAAGCACATACACTGGATTAGTGTTGAGGAATAAATTTTGGGCCTAATTCACAAAAAAAATTAGTTTAAGAAGTGAGAATTATCCAAAATTATATATATGGATTCTTATTCATTTATTTTACCAATGTAGATTTAACACACCCAACACAAGTCCCCAACCAAACATTTGGAGTATGAAATAATATAAAATGAATGACCCAACAATACTAGATAGTCCAACATTGGGAATTGGTCTCTCTGACACCATGTGGAGGAATTGACTTTAGGTCTAACTCAGTTCAAGAATTAGCACGACAAATGAGAATTGTCCAAGATCATATATAGAAATTACTATTCATTGATTTCACCGAAGTGAGATTTAACAATTTGTCTTTCTTTTGAATATCACAATTAAATATTATTTACAATTTCTTTTCATTTGTAGCCACTTTCCATTGTGAAATAGATCTATACAGACAATATTTATTTTAGGTATTTATGGGAACCGTATTGGGACAACAACATTTTAGGTAGAGTTTCAGGTCTAACCAACCAAGAGTTTGGGGGGCATATCTTAGCTGAAACGTTCTGCCGCAGCCACATCTACTTTGGAGCATTCCAAACAATGGCGGTCCGTTGGAATATATGCGTGTGCACCAGCAAATACTTATATAAACAGCAATATGTAGTCAACGGAACAGAAACAATTAAGCCTAACTTTGAAAATTAAACTTATACAGATAACAATATAACAGGGAGGCAGTAAGTTGGAATAGCAATAGAAAACAGTATTAGAAAGAAAGGAATAAGAAGAGTAAAATATATGTCTATTTGTGGACTGAAACAGAAAAGAAAATCAGAAAACTTTGGCATATGCAGTTTCCTTAAGGTTTTTTTCTCATCTCAATGATTCATGAGGACTTCTGATGAGGGATAACTCCCAGCCAAGACTGCACTTCAATTGACTGAAATTTTAAATCTTACTGACTTTGAAATTTTAGACATGAAATTATGTATGATGGTGACATTTTAAGATCCATTAGGCATTATTGTTTAGAGGGTTTTCGTTATCAAACCGAAAATTAAATGATAATTATTGTTATCAATGATTTTTTTTATCTTATTTTATTTATTTTAAATAAATTTTATCCAAAAAATAGTATCTTGATCACACCCATGCAATACCCAACCCTGTCCCTCGCCTTGCCCTGACTAAATTAAAGCTAGCTTCCGCACACGTGTGGATTTTATTGGTGAACCTACTAGCATGTAGATCTTCCTTCCTCCGAATACTTTTATACCCGAGGGGTCCTCCTTACCCCTTAATGCAAACCAAACATGATGTTTCGTTTAAGAATTTCGATAAGGAAAGAAAAGTATTGGAGAAAAGGAAAAGAAAAGAAAAAAGAATAAAAAATTTTAAATTTATTTGAATGTTTAAAAAAATTATAAAGAAAGTGATGGGAAAAAGAGGAGCGATAAATATGTTGAAAAATTAGAGAGAATTCAAATAGACTTTTTCTCTCATTTTCCTCATTAATTTGTGAGGAAAAATCATTTTCCTCATATATACTTTTCTCCAAGTTTTCTTTTATTTAGCATTTTCCTTACCTACTAGACAATCAAAAATATTTTTTTTAGTATTTTCTTTTCTTTTCCTAACCAAAATCCATAAACCAAACATAATGTAAGTCCTATCTAGTATTCCATTCTAGCTCTAGATTTCAGTGTGGATGGACTCTCCACCCACCTTCATGTCTCACGTCCTTAGTTTATTATCTACTTTTCTCTTAATTTACTCATTTAATACTTCACTAATTTTAGCATATGACCACACTGTGAGCATTTTCCATATATCTGAGGCAAATCTATTAGCATAGGTTTCATTAATTTTTATTTCATAAAACTCATTTTATTTTCAACAAGAGTTGATGGATCATAATATATGAGCTGCAAAATTTTACACTCCTAATGGTCAAAATTTTTAGCAATGGAATGGAAGAAAATGCAGTTTACATACACACACACATATATACATATATGTATATGTATGTTTTGCCCACAGGGAAAAACTGCTTTCGTTGTTCAAACTGAAAGGAGGGTCCTATGAATATAATAATATAAAGCAATTAGCCGCTATGTGCTTTTTAATTCGGCCATTGGATAAAAGGAAATGCTAGTTTTAGCCATATTTAGTAGACTGGTGGTGGTAGGAGTTGGCAGAGGTGAGGTGACTTCAAGTAGAGAAAAAGTTCGAAGATTGGGATCTGGATTTGATTCAAAATCAACTTCCTCACCGACAGGTAGTAAAGAAAAAAAAATGATAAGAGAGAAAGGGGAAAAATTTTTGGTGTTGAAAAGAGAGTTGTAACAATTTTGTTCAAGAAAAGGGTTCTAATGGAGATGGTAGAACAATTGATAAAATTGAAAAGAGAAAAGGAAAAAGAAAAATCCACACTGAGAATCGTTTTATCCTTATGGGAAAAGGGGAAGAGTAAGAGAATTCATTGTTGGTCACTAGTACAATTTTAATGATCTAATGAGTTATCTGGCAAGAGATTATGCATACATGTAAAGGGTGAAAAATGAAGTTATCTGGTAAGAGATTATGCATACATTGAAAGGTGAAAAATGAAGTCAATTTATCACACATAAAATTGGACTAGCTATACAGACAACTTGCTTATCTACTTTTTTTTTTTATTTTTTATTTTCTCATGTGAGATGAGATATCGACAATTGTATCAAGATAAGTAAACCGTAATAGGTATCAATTCAAGAGATGGCTTTAACAAGTATTTCAACTGGAAATCAGCTCTATTAAATGTTGATTCTAGAGGTAGCTGTGCACGAAATATGGATTCAAAAAGTGGCTGCTGTAAATGATGCATCTCTGGAGTTTGAGGTTTTGTACATGAACTCAGCTTCTCAAAAGGACCACGAACTCGACTTCAAATTCATACAAGTACCTCAAATTTTTAATCTGACCACAAGGGCAAATGTTAAATTAGTTGAGATCATCTTCATGTGAGGCCCTCTGATGTCTTAGTTTATGGTTGAGGTGATCAAAATTTGGTATTTAAGAACTCAAGTAAGAAGCGAATAAAAAGCATGACCTATCACTGTGTAGGTTCCTTATTTATATACGTGGTGAAATGTATTTTTATGTATATTTTTAGATGGTGATTTTCTGTTCATCGAATCTCTTTGAGATTAGTGGCCTGCAAACTGGATCTTGATCCAAGTTGTTTCGGGTCAGATCAGATCGTATTAGGCGAAGTTGGGACTCAAATAAAAAGATGCAGATCTTCATTCTGTTTAGATATTTTCTAAATTTTTGAAGGTAAAATATTCTTTCTATTGGATTATGATGGATACCCTCACCAGTAAATATTCTGACAAGAGACCGGCTCTATATTTTGTTATGCCCGCGCAAATATAAATCTGATGAATAGTACCCTTTTGAGTCTTCATGTGCATTTTTCTTCTCAGAGGCTGTAATTAGTTAATCCTCAAAATTTTAAGAGAGACTGGTCACACTATTTATAGACTTTATACAGGTAAAATATCAAGTAGTTGAAGGGCTGTTTCAGTAGGCTGTGGCTGAAGAATACAACGTGCAAAATGTGGAAATTATTGATTTCAAATTCTATTTTCAATTTTTAGCTTTTCTTTTTCTTGAAGAGAAATATCTACACTCTAGATATATCTCTTGCCATTGTTATTTAAACTGCTAGACTCTGCTCTATCCGCACCGAGCAAGCAAGATACTTAAGACGCGTGCTTCTCTATAACTATTTGATATCCCTATGAAAATTGATCACATGAGAACGTTTTCAAAGCTAAATCCACATTAAATTTGATCCCAACTGAAAAAAAAAAAAAATGGATGCTAAGTATTTGCATGCATGAAATTTAACTGTAAATTTTGTAATATTTTTTCTTTTCCTTCCATTAATTTGCTTTAGCAAATTTAATTTTTCAATTAGCCTTCTGTACAAGGAAGGAAGTTCTGCTTTGCTGTTTTTTAATGATCATCTTCAGGTTCTCCTGCCATTGAGGTTGAAAAATGGATATTAATACTGTCCATGGAGCCAATAATAGCTTAAGGAGAAATACTTCACTATGGAGGAACACTGGTTTGGAAATGTTTTCGAATTCATCACGAGAAGAAGATGATGAAGAAGCTCTAAAATGGGCTGCCCTGGAGAAGCTTCCCACTTTTGATCGTTTGAGAAAAGGGCTTCTGCTCGGATCAAGAGGTGCTGCCAATGAGGTTGATGTACAGGATCTTGGATTTCAAGAAAGGAAAAATTTGCTTGAGAGGCTGGTTAAGGTTGCTCAAGAGGATAATGAAAAGTTTTTGTTGAAGCTCAAGAATCGAATGGATAGGTAGACGGAGCTACTTCTCCCGACTTGTTTTGCTATTTTCTTTTGATTTTATTTCTGATGTTTTTGTTTTCTTGCAGAGTTGGAATAGATTTGCCAACGATTGAAGTCAGATTTGAGGACCTAAAAGTTGAAACAGAAGCATATGCAGGCAGCAGAGCTTTGCCTTCTTTCATGAACTTCTATACCAATATCTTGGAGGTAAAATTTGTCATCAATCAATCATCTGGATATTGTTTTTTGGCAATGGGAATTTCCGTCTAATTCATGTTTCTCTCTGAAGGGATTCTCAAGCTATCTTCACATACTTCCCAGCAGAAAGAAGCCATTATTGATCCTAAAAAATGTCAGTGGAATCTTAAAGCCAAGCCGGTAAACAGACACTAGCAAAATTTGCTTTTACTCCATTCGGGATAAGTTAGCTATCTATTTATGCGCCAGATTGAATTTCTACGTTGGTTTTTTCTGTTACGTTTTTTCTTGGCAGCATGACACTTCTTTTAGGCCCTCCAGGTTCTGGAAAGACAACACTTCTGTTGGCATTGGCTGGGATGCTTGAACCTGATTTCAAGGTTAAGAAGTCAATTCTACTGTTAAATTTCTGACCCCAATCAATTTTGTGTTAATAGGATAGATTTTCGCAGTTGAAAAAATTAAGAAGCTCAAATTTTACATTTTGAATGAACAGTTTTCAGGAAGAGTGACATATAATGGACATAGCATGAAAGACTTTGTACCACAAAGAACAGCTGCATACATAAGCCAACATGATGTCCATATTGGAGAAATAACTGTAAGAGAAACATTGGCATTCTCTGCAAGATGTCAAGGAGTTGGAAGCAATCATGGTTAGTCATCGGCAACTAGTGATCTTTGACTGACTAACGAAAAAAACAAGTTGAAAATAGCAGTTGACAGTACATTTGAAAACTTCTACAGAAATGCTGGTGGAGTTGTCAAGAAGAGAAAAGGAGGCAAATATAAAGCCTGATCCTGATATAGATATATACATGAAGGCAAGATTCTGCCACTCAGAAAGAAGGGATTTAAGTATGAAAAACGTACTTTCCATTTTGAATTGTGTTATCGTTTTAATTCTTGTAGGCAGCAGCAATAGAAGGTCAAGAAGCAAGTATTGTGACAGACTATATTCTCAAGGTAATTTGCAATTTTGCACTCGCACTCTTTCATATTAATGAGAAAGAATAAGCATGATATATTGAAAACTTAATTATCTTTACAGATATTGGGATTGGACATTTGTGCCGATACTATGGTAGGAGATGAGATGATTAGAGGGATCTCTGGTGGACAGAGAAAACGTGTTACGACAGGTGAAATGGATTTATGTCTTTATGAACAGAACTTCCTTATAAATTGGCTTAAGGTCTTTGTATGAATTCTCTAAGAAAAAAACAACACAGGTGAGATGTTGGTTGGACCAGCAAAGGTACTTCTGATGGATGAGATATCAACCGGGTTGGACAGTTCCACAACTTTCCAAGTAGTGAATTCCATTAGACAATCAATCCATATACTAAAAGGGACTGTTCTTATTTCACTCCTGCAGCCAGAGCCTGAGACATATGATCTGTTTGACGATATCATTCTGATATCTGAAGGACAGATTGTTTATCAGGGCCCTCGTGAATGTGTGCTCGATTTCTTCCAATCTGTGGGTTTCAAATGCCCAGAGAGAAAAGGGGTCGCTGATTTCTTGCAAGAAGTAAATATAAAGCTGATGAAACTTAAACATAAAATGGACAATATTTTCATTGTTCAACCTTTTCAATTCTGAATGGAAATTTATTTTCTGCAGGTAACATCAAAAAAAGATCAGCAGCAGTATTGGGCAGACAATACCAAGCCTTATAGATATATTACAGTGAGTGAATTTGCTGAAGCGTTCAAGCGTTTTCTAGTCGGGCAGAGACTAATGGCTGAGCTAGCAATCCCATTTGACAAGACAAAAAGCCACCCGGCTGCTTTGACAACTAAAGAGTATGGTGTCAGCAAAAAGGAGCTCCTGAAAGCCTGTGCCTCCAGAGAATTCTTATTGATGAAGAGAAACTCTTTTATCTATATCTTCAAGCTCTTCCAGGTCAGTTTGTGCATTAGTATTTATGTTTTTTGTACCGGTTCTCAGTTTTATTTGGTGATTTTTTATGAATGACAATTCTGGAATCTGCCTTTTAGATTGGGATAATGGCTGCCATAGCTATGACAGTCTTCCTTCGCACTAAAATGCCCCACAACAACCTAACAGATGGAAGGATATACGCCGGTGCTCTATTCTATGCTGCCACGACAGTCACATTCAATGGAATGGCCGAGATAGCCATGACCATTCAAAAGCTTCCAGTCTTCTATAAGCAAAGGAATTTTTTCTTTTTCCCTGCATGGGCATATGCTCTTCCCTTGTGGATAGTCAAGATCCCTATTAGTGTTCTTGAAATAGGTGTCTTTACAATACTCACTTACTATGAAACTGGATATGATCCAAATTTTGCAAGGTAAGTATATCTTAATCATTTTCAATCTTGAAATCTTGAATACCATATGAATATATAATCTTGAGTCTATATATCGCACAGATTTGTCAAATATTTCTTGGTGCTTTTAATCCAAAATCAAGTGGCATGTTCATTGTTTCGACTGATTGGGACTGTGGGTAGAAACATGATCATAGCCAACACATATGGGTTCTTCGTATTGCTTCTAGTTTTTGCCCTAAGCGGCTTTGTCCTGTCAAGAGGTATGAATGTGAGTTCTTGGTTTAAATTACAATTTTCAAGCTGAAACAGAATGGATAACTCACTTCCTTTATTTTTTTGCCTCTTTTGGCAAATGCTTTCTAGATAATGTAAAGAAGTGGTGGATATGGGGTTACTATATCTCACCACTGACATATGCAGAAAACGCACTTCTGGTGAATGAATTCAGAGGTCACAGATGGAGACAAGTAAGTTTTGGATATTGGTTTTTGTCTGAAATTTGTTGAGATGATATACTAAGTTCATTTTGCTTATCCTAAGGTTACGTCAAGCTCAAATGTGTCGTTGGGAGTCGAGGTTTTGAAGTCTCAAGGATTTTTCCCAGGCTCATACTGGTACTGGATAGGAGTAGGGGCATTATTAGGCATGATACTTCTATTCAACTTCTTTTGCATTCTGGCTCTGACTTATCTCAATGGTGAGCCCTGTCGAATTTTTCTGCTTTTGGATTATGTTTGCTTGAATTCTATGCAGTAGTAATACAATGTTTGGAACTGCAGCTGCGGATAAACCTCAAGCTGTGCTACCAGAAAATGAGAACGATGTTTTGACTGAAAAAATTGGTGAGTCGTATAATGTCTGGAGAAAAATTAAATACTTTTCATTGGAGTTTGGGACAGAATTTTAAATGGGCTTTTTCTTTGTTGTGTGAACTCTTGAAATTTCTGAATTTTGGACATAATCAAGATCAAGAAAAGAAAAGGGCAGTTGTTCTTCCCTTTGAACCGCATTCCATAACATTTGATGAGGTCAAGTACTCTGTTGATATGCCACAGGTAATCATGTCAAGTTTGCAAAGTTTTAGAGAAAACTGTACAATTGAAACTGTCCTAAAACTAGAGTAATAATCATCCAAAATGGCCCGCAGGAAATGAAGAATCAGGGTGCTACTGAAGATAGACTAGTACTCCTGCAGGGTGTCAGTGGGACTTTCAGGCCTGGTGTTCTTACAGCTCTAATGGGTGTTAGTGGGGCCGGTAAAACTACACTTATGGATGTGCTGGCCGGTCGAAAAACAGGTGGATATATTGAGGGAAATATTAAAATCTCTGGCTATCCAAAGAAGCAGGAGACATTTACTCGGATTTGTGGATACTGCGAACAAAACGACATCCATTCTCCTTGTGTTACAGTTTATGAGTCCCTTCTTTTCTCAGCCTGGCTACGTTTGCCAGCAGAAGTCAATTATGAAAACAGAAAGGTCTTTCATTTTTTTAAATTATAGAATCATTACTAGTATCAAAACCAGGAAAGGGGGCCGCTAACATTAGTCATTCTGTCTGAATTTCAGGCCTTCGTTGAAAATGTGATGGAACTTGTAGAACTGACTCCATTAAGAGGAGGACTAGTGGGGTTACCTGGGGTCAATGGTCTGTCAACAGAGCAGCGCAAGAGGCTAACTATAGCAGTCGAGCTGGTGGCAAATCCATCCATAATATTCATGGATGAGCCAACTTCAGGGCTTGACGCAAGAGCCGCAGCTATCGTGATGAGAACAGTTAGGAACACAGTAGACACTGGGAGGACTGTTGTTTGCACCATCCATCAACCTAGCATAGACATTTTTGAAGCTTTTGATGAGGCAAGATGCTTTCTATGGATGAAAATAAATAATTTTTTCTTCTTTCCTTCTTAATCTCTCATGAGCTTGTTGGACTACTGGATTTGCAGCTTTTCTTGATGAAGCGAGGGGGGCAAGAGATATACGTTGGGCCTGTGGGTCGACATTCGTGCAATTTGATCCAGTACTTTGAGGTAACTCAAGAGGAAAAACTTCATAAGAAAGCAAATATACTCATGTTAGCCAATTGTAAGTTAATTTTTCAACCTTCTCAAATCCAGGGAATCCAGGGAGTTGCAAGAGTCAGGGATGGCTATAATCCAGCAACCTGGATGTTGGAGGTTACATCTTCAGCCCAAGAGATGATTTTGGGGGTTGATTTTGCTGAAATTTACAAAAACTCAGAACTTTACAGGTCTGTTCTTTCACAGATTAATGTTGTTTAAACTATGAAACATTAAATAACTGAGACAGTTGGGTATAACATTGGAATAAATCTCAGGAGAAATAAAGCTCTCATTAGTGAGCTAAGTACCCCCGAGCCTGGCACGAGAGACCTGCATTTCCAAACTCAGTATTCTCAGTCTTTCTTGACTCAATGCATCGCTTGCCTGTGGAAACAGCATTGGTCATACTGGCGCAATCCTCTTTACTCTGCTGTAAGGCTTCTGTATACGGCCTTCCTAGCCCTCATGCTCGGATCAATGTTCTGGGATCTTGGTTCCAAAAAGTAAGCAGAAAAGAAATTATTTTGCAAATATACTTTTCAAAGGTTTTGTACTCATTCCTTCATTAATGGAATTTCATTCATTGTAGGGATACTCTGCAAGACATCTTCAATGCTATGGGATCCATGTATGCTTCTGTCTTCTTTCTAGGAGTCCAAATAGCCTCATCAGTGCAGCCTGTGGTGGCTGTCGAACGAACAGTCTTCTACAGAGAAAAGGCTGCAGGACTGTATTCGGCCTTACCTTATGCATTTGGACAGGTAATAATCTCAATTTGTTATGTCCTGAGAAAATGCAGTGTTTTAAAACACAGCACATACGCACAAACAATCATACAAAGAAAAGAGAGAACATAAGTTGAACACAGAAATTAATGTGGTTTGACTCGAATATACCTATATTCATGCACAGGACAAATAGAAAGTTTCCACTATAAAGAAGCAAAAGGATGTAAAAATTAATGTCTCTTACACAATCCTAAAATCGTTTGTATTTTCTTCAAAGATTGTCTTGGCTAAATGGGCCTAGAACTACAGAAATTTTTTTTACTTGATCCATACTCGGGCCAATTTTTTGTCCAATTTAAATCACACTGCGGCTTCTCAAGTTGGATCATAATTCGAACCCACCAAATTCAAACCACATTAACACGCAAAACCTAACACTTTTTATCTTATTTCACTTTCGCAGGTTGTCATTGAAATCCCATATGGTTTTGTTCAGGCAGTCATATATGGAACCATTGTGTATGCAATGATTGGTTTTGAATGGACAGCTGCCAAATACTTTTGGTATATATTTTTCATGTTCTTCACTCTATTATACTTCACCTTCTACGGCATGATGGCCGTGGCCATCACTCCTAATGTCCACATCGCCAACATCACATCCTACTTTTTCTATGCATTGTGGAACCTTTTCTCCGGATTCCTAATTCCTAGACCCGTAAGTTTTCTTTTGCAAAAAAGATATGCTGTCTGTTCTTAGGAACTAATTGACAAAATTAAGACATATAATGGAAGATGTTTCTTTCTTGAATCTTGACAGAGGACACCTGTGTGGTGGAGATGGTACAATTGGGCAAATCCTGTGGCCTGGACCCTTTACGGTTTGGTTACATCACAGTTTGGAGATGTAAGAGATCAGATGGAAACAGGAGAATCTGTCCAAGGTTTCTTGAGAAGTTACTTTGGGTTCAGACATAATTTTGTGGGCGTGGTTGCTGCTGTGGTTGTTGGATTTGGAGTTGTGTTTGGTTTCGTATTTGCATTCTCTGTCAAGGCACTCAATTTCCAAAGGCGATAGATTTGTTCAACTCTTAGTTACTAGCTAGTTTTTGGCATAAAATATTTGTATCTTGTGTTTCTAATTTCTGCTTATTGTTTGCTTGTGTGTGTTCAGTATATACATGCAGTGACGATGGCCCAAGTTTATTAGTCTTATGGGTCAATAATATTCTACAGGAGGACGATTAGTACCAAACTATGGATCTTATTTCATTTACGAAATAAAATTAGAAACTATATCCGCATTAACTCTCTTCTCTATAAATTACTATGTATACTAAACTCAGTAATTGCGAACCTTTTATCCTCAATAAAGGTGTCAGCTAAACTCATTTAAAAGATTTTACAAATTCTTACATCTTAAAAAATATTTTTTGAATTTATAAGATGTCAAATCTTATTTTTAAAATAAGTTATTGAAGTTCCTAGTGTTAGTGTCTCATATCGGTGAAATAAATAAGTAGTGATCTCTATATATAGTCTTAGGCAATCCTCCCTCATCTATTGAGCTAGCTTTTGAGGCGAGTTACATCTAAAGTCTATTATTTAATATGGTATCAAAGTCACCCATTCCTAATGTTGGGTTATCCAGTATTGTTGAGCCACTTATTTTATGTCATTTCACGTTCTAGATGTTCATTCTTGGCATGCACAAGGTGTATTAGTGTCATATATTAGTGAAATAAGTAAGTTGTTATCTCTATAGGCAATCCTCACTTCTTAAACAAGCTTTTGGAGTGTGTTAGGTCCAAGGTTCATTTTTTAACATCTGGATAAAATAAAATTTTGTAACTTATAAAATGTCAGTAATAACACTTTAGTAATTAAAATGGTTAAAATCAAATAAGTTTATTAAGATTTTGAAAATCAATTAGGATCTT
>JACGDI010005257.1:159616-184089 GCA_014898725.1 Jacaranda copaia | reverse complement strand
AAAGATGACCAAGTGGTACGGATTGATGGTGGCTAGTCTCCGACTGATACCCTATTACGGTTATCCTGTCTCCTAACCAATTGGAGGTAACTATCTACGAGTAGGATAAAACATGTAGCTGGCCATGCCATCTGTATGTGAGTTCGAGCCGATCACTCAAGCTGGAGAAATAAGGGTTTCCGTGTTTTTTAAAGTGGAGTGACAAGGTAGGAGAACTACCAACAGCCTATTTTGTAAAGGTATTATGAATTTCATCTTTAGTGTTATTTAATCTTATTTTTTATTCCTTGTCTGTATCCTCTATTCAATGTCTCAACCCAATGTTTATGTTTTGAAACCCTAGTGAGAGATAGTGAATTTTGTGAAGTCTCATCATTGGTATGAGACGAAAATGGGATGGAACGTCCTTAAATTTTGCATATAATCTTCTCTTACAATTTTTGAAAATGTTTATACTTCTATTTACCTCTACTATTTGTGAAAATTGTTACCATGTTGTTATGGCTAAATTATCTCACTAAGTCATTCAGACTTAGGTTGTTTTGTTGTTTCTTTCATTTTTTACCTCAGATAGAATAACACAACGAAAATAGACTAACCCAGGTAACACATGAGGTAATAAGGGTGATAGAAGTATTAAGTGTCATTCTGAATATTTCGATTTAGAACTTGACACCCGATAAATATTATTGTAGAAGTTAATTATTTTGAAGATTTTAAAAAGTGTATTTTCTGTTATGGTAAGAGTGATAGTATAAAATAGGTAGCACCTCAGTCAGAAGCAAATGCATTCTTGTCGGGGCATTACATTTCTATAGGATAAAGAACCATTTTTTGTTTAAAGATTGAAACTAGAATTAATTATTTGTCAATTATTTATGATAATTTAAAATATATATTATGTGGTATATTAAAGGCCCTATTTGTTTGGGCAAATTTCCTCGAAGGCCCATATCCAACATAATTCATTGTATACTTAATTGGATGTGAGCCTTGCAAAAAACTCATTGCCGACAACTCCATAGACAAATCGGCGGGTGCGCAATCCAGCCTAGCCGAAGGGATGTAAAAATTGTGTATATGGGCCATGCTAGGATATGACAAACTTATGCTCAATTTGACCTAAGGTCTATATAAAAATGAGAATTATATATATATATATATATATATTTATTTATTTATTTATTTTTTGTGTGAAATTTTTTTTATAATTTCTTCTATCATTTCAAAATTTAGTCCATCTAAGCAATTAATTTAACTAACAAATTTCATAATTCATTTTAGTCCACATAGTAAATATAATATCGTAAATACAAAATAATTCTAATTTTTAATTTTATTCTTTTTATTATTTCATCATTTTACATCCCATCTAGCAAACGAATTCTAAATTTAATTTTACGAAGTATTGCAATTATATTATTTTTTTTCAAATTTTGTTTTATATTAAAGCCCATTGCCTGAACTTGAGTAGAGCATGAAGAAGACAAATTAAAACATCTTTCCCATATTAAAATGTCAAAAGACCAGTTAAAGAATGCGCAGAGGAAAAAATGAAAATGAAAATTTGTTGACTCATCGCCATTTTTGTCATCATTCAATTGCTTAACTTGAACTCTACACTTCCCTTTTAATCTTGATCGCCAAGCAGTTCTTCCGACCCTTTGTTTACTACCAAAGATTTCACTAACTAAAACTTCAACTTCGAACTGCTATTCAAGATCGTGAGTTCACTTCAATGGCAACGACCAAAGTAAAAGATCTTGCCTTCTCTTTTGGAAAAAATTGCTCACACTACTTGATAATTTCTCGGTAAGTCTTGCAAACTCCCAATTTACTTAACCTATTGTCAAATCTCTATCCGGAGTGTTCAAGATTTAATTTTTATTGCGTGGGCAGTCGAGAAATCCTGAGAAGAAAATTTCCCCCCTTTTTTGTGGTGTTAACTGTTTGTAGCCATGAATTTGATGTTTTCTACTGCTGCAACTTGGACCCTGTTTGGGTTATTGATTATGCTATGCATTGGTTCCGCAAATTCGTACTTTGTAAATAATGGGAATTCTGAAGCTAGTGGGATTAAGCATTCTTCGAGGTACAATTATGACAGGGTTGGGGAGGTAAATAAAGAATGTGGCTTTGTGTTACAATCTGCTGCTGAACTGAAACCTGATGACAGTAGACTGTATACCATAAAAGAGGAACTTTCTTTCTTGAATGGAGACTGGTGGCAGGAGTTGAAGGGGGTAGGTGCCCCATTAATGCCATTTGATGATAGAGAACTTTCAAGGAGTTCAACTGATCTCCGATCCCCGTTAAACTTGGTTTCCTTTTGGATTACAGATGTTGATCGCCGCCATCATTCCAAAAACTCCATATTTGTTGGTGGGATTTTGCAAATGAGCATAACTCTTGAAGGTTTGCTCTCAGAAAAACCATATGAAGGAAGTCCAAGGTTTGATATATGGCCGGGTCATTCGCAGCTTTCTATTAATTTTCAAGGGATTTACACTGAGTCGAAGAAGAATCATGGGGAGAGAGTGATGTGTTTGTTAGGGAGTGCGGTGTTGCCTTCTCATCAACCTGATTCGGGTGATCCATTTGGGTGGGTAAAGGAATTTGGTTATACTGATCAGCCACTTCTCACGCAAGATGATCAGATTATACTCGTGCTCCGTTATCCTAGGACATTGACTTTGACAAGCCGAGCAATCCGTGGAAGCATGAAAAGTTTGTATCCAAGGTCAAACCTGAAGTACTTTGCTGAAGTTCACATGTCTTCTTGGTTGAGCACTTCTGCGAACTATCAATTTATCTCTGAAAATCTTGTTTCAAAAGCTTGTGATCCATACCCATACAAAGATACTTTGATTAATGGTGAAATTGATACATATAAAGGGCTTGACTTTTGTGTCATACTCGAGAGATTTACTCATCAAGAAGCATTAACCATTCTGCCAAACTGGAAGTGCAATGGCACAGATGAGTTTTGCAGTAAGTTGGGTCCATTTGTATCAGATAAGGAGATTAATACTACAGATGGGAGCTTCAAAAATGTCAAGCTTGTTCTTCAGGATGTTCGCTGTGAGAATATGAGTTCAAAGGACAATGCTGGTTTCACGAGAGTCTCTTCAGTGGTTAGAGCTGTCCCTCCTTCTGAGAATCAATTCACTGCAGCACAGAGGACTGGGCTTAGGAATATGATTCTTTCAGCTGAAGGAATCTGGAAATCTTCCAGTGGACAGCTTTGCATGATTGGTTGCTCGGGATTTGTTGATGCAGATGGCAACAGCTGTGATACTCGCATCTGCTTGTATGTTCCTCTTTCATTTTCAATAAAACAGCGGAGCATACTTTTGGGTACTTTATCAGGCATTGATCAGACTACCAGATCATATTTCCCTTTAACATTTGAAAAGCTTGTCCGGCCTGCTGAGCTGTGGGATCAGTATACTGCTTCTAATCCTCATTACAAGTACTCCAAAATTGATGCTGCCAGTGCTGTCCTTGAGAAAGATGAGCCCTTTAACTTTGGGACTGTGATCAAGAAATCACTCTTGAAATTTCCGAAAAAAGAGGAAACGGAAAAATTTCCTTTTAGTCTTTCTCTTCTCTCTGAAGATCTCACTCTTCACGTACCTGCTTTACCCGATCCATTTCTTAATATAGTTCTCACAAAAACTGACTTGGAAGTGGAAATTTTGTCAATTGGCCCTTTGTTTGGGCATTACTATGTTTCGACCTTTCAGAAAGAAAATCCTTACCCTATACAGGGTGAATACACAGAAAAACAGCTCCTTCTTAATGTTGCTGGTCAGATTAATCTTGCGGGGAGCCAATATACCAACTTCTCTCCAATATTTGTAGAGGGGATTTATGATCCACACGTTGGAAAGATGTATCTCATTGGTTGCCGGGATGTTCGAGCATCATGGAAGACCTTGTACGAGAGTATGGACCTTGAAGCTGGGCTGGATTGTTTAGTTGAAGTGGTGATTTCTTATCCCCCAACTACTGCCCGACTGTTAGTCAATCCAACGGCTAGGATTTCCATAATTAGCAGACGGAATGAAGATGATCCACTCTATTTTTTTCCAATCAAGCTCCACACAGTCCCCATTATGTACAGGAAGCAACGTGAAGACATTCTTTCCCGCAGAGGTGTCGAAGGTATCCTCCGCATTTTGGCACTCTCTTTTGCAATTGTGTGCATTTTGAGCCAGCTGTTTTACATTAGAGATAATATGGAATCTGTCCCCTATACATCTCTTGTGATGCTGGGAGTACAAGTTGTTGGGTACAGTCTTCCACTGATTACTGGTGCAGAAGCTCTTCTGAGAAAAGCTGCAACTGAATTTAGCGAAAACCAATTCTATGACCTACAGAAAAGTCAATGGATCCACGTTATTGACTATACCGTGAAGTTTCTAGTACTTGTTGCATTTTCAGTAACTCTCAGGCTTTGTCAGAAGGTGTGGAAATCCCGGATCAAAATGCTAGCACGGACCCCTCTTGAGCCTCACCGTGTTCCAAATGACAAGAGAGTACTTTTTACTACCTTGATTATACACATTCTTGGATACATACTTGTTCTTATTGTCCACTATGTGAATACAAGTTATAAACCTCTTCAAACGACACATTTTATTGATTCTGCTGGATACTCCCATGTAGTACGTGAATGGCAGACAGAGCTGGAGGAGTATCTCGGTCTGGTTCAGGATTTTTTTCTTCTTCCTCAAGTGATTGCTAACTTAATGTGGAGGATCCATGTTAAGCCACTCAGGAAACTGTATTATGTTGGGATAACTTCAGTCCGGCTTCTTCCTCACATATATGATTGCATAAGATCTCCCATCCCAAATCCTTACTTCTCAGAAGAATACGAATTTGTGAACCCTCGAATGGATTTCTTTTCCAAGTTTGGTGATATTGCTATACCAGCGATAGCAGTTCTTCTAGCGCTTGCTGTTTTTGTTCAGCAGAGATGGAATTATGAGGAGCTGAATCAAGCACTTGTTCTGGGCCAAAGAAAACTTCTGCCTTTGGGTTCCAAAGTATACGAGAGATTGCCTTCTGTTTCAGTTGAAGCTGAGCTTGCTTCTGGTGTTAACAGAAATCTTACAAGTGAGGAAGAACATGATGCGAAATGATTAAGATTAGGCTTCTTACTTCTGTGACAGGGCGAGTTTTTCTTAACGTTGTTGCAAATCAATGTAGCTTGACAGTACATAAGTTTTTGTTCTCATTTTCTCTGATAAAGATGAATACAAGATGTGTACCTATGGATTTTGTGTCTTAACTTGATTTAAATACATTCACTGAGTCATTATTGTTCGGTTCTTGCTGATAATTATATTGGAATATCCTATGACAGATGTGGTGATGGATAAAACATATTGGTGAGAATCAGAAGAAGACATCCTCATATATATGCTAAAAGAACTGAGAATTTTAGCATTTATTCTCTTATTTGGACTTTCTGGCCAGCTCCAAAGAACCTGGAATTGGAAAACCTTATTGTTATGTTCCCATCAGAGAAATTATTTTTTTCTTAATATTTTGAATTTAGCGATAAAAAATTACTTCTCTATCAAATGTGATCTATACTTTTGGAATTTTCGGTTGTGATTGCTTGTGAGGCTTTGTCTCATTTTTCATGTTTTTGAGAAAGTAGGATTGTTTTTGTGTTGTAAAGATATGAGATTATTTAGACATTATTTAGAAAAGGAGAGTGAATCACTCTATTAATTTAGGATAATGAATTGGATTAGTTACAAATTTAATTATTTAGGGAACTCTTGAAAATTAACAAATTCTAAATTAAATGGAATAATTTTCAATTATTGTAAAATATTACAAATTATTGAATTTGGTTTTTATTGTTTAAAAGAAGTTAAAAAAATGATAAATTAAAATTTTATTTTTCAATTTTGAGAAATTATTTTGGTGGACCTTTTAAATTTTTTGTAAAATATTATTAATTAATGCCGTTCATAATTTACAAATTATGAAAAAGTGTATTCGTAAATTTTTTTTAAAAGCAAAAAAAATTCAAAATTATATTGTAAAATGTAAAATTATATTTACAATTTTGACTTTTAAGAAATAATTAACCAATTATATTTTTGAGAAATTCAAATTAAAGCACAAAATGAAAACTTTGTAAATGTTTTTCTTAGTATAAACAAAATCTAAAATTTTATTTAGAAGATTTAATTTTTCAAATGGAGGGATAAAGAATTTCAAACTTGGTGAACAGTGAAGGAAGGAGAGAGAATAGTATGGTGATCTCATTTTTCAAAAAAGTGAAACATAAAGAATAGCGTGGTGATCCAAGGTGAATGAGTTTTGTTTGACAACCAAGTACATTTTCCCCATTTTCTCAATCTCATAGGTCAAATTTTTTAAATTTGATTGACAAGCAATCACGACCTTAAGGTTCTGTTCTCTTGGGAATTGGGAAACATGGATATAGACTGCGCCGAGTTTCATCCTCAGTACGCCAGCCAAAGATGCAAAAATATTTTTGAAGCTCTGAGATTGTATTAGTGGTGTTTATCTAATTTCACATTGTACATCATCATCAAACTTGAAGTGATATCAAGATTTTTCCTCATGTTTCAAACGCCCAACAAATGGACCAGAAATCCAAGATCAGTAGTCAAGCAGACTACCATGTGCTGGGATAGGTCAAGGAAAGCCTTTCGATTATGGGTGTCAATTTGGGCCTGAGTTCATGGGTTGAACCAAATTCATTTAATTTCGGATTGGAATGAATTAAAAATTTGAAAAATGGATTTGAATTGGGTTGGATTTTATGTGGGTTGTGTTAAATTTGGGTTTAATATGGGTTTTAAGCGGGTTCGAAATTAGGAATAAAAAAAATACCTATTTCTGTGGGTATCTATGGGGAATTCTTTGCGACGGGGTAGTTTTAGAAATCTTTTTCTTCCCGTAGGGATGGGGACGAGGACAGTTTAATCCTCGTTTGCTAAACGGGGGTGGGGACGGGGATTGCAGTCCCCATCCCTATGGGTACCCTTTATTCGTTACCCGTTACAATAATCAAATTATTTTTATATTTATATATAAATATATAAAAAAGCATTATGTTTATGAATTGTTATGCTTTTTACAAATTTATGTTTGTGTACTATTTATTTTTTAATATTTTGTTGTAAAATATTGGGTGTAAAATATTGGGTGTTATGATATTATATACTTATGTTTGGCAATCTTTTAATTTTGAAAGTAATTTATATTATATATTTATATTTTTAAATTTTTTTATCAAATCCGTGGGTACCCGTCTTTCCCTGAGAAAATGGGAACAGGAGGTGGGGGGGCCCGCCCTGCCCTGTTGACACTCATATTTGAAATGAATTCATTCGAAAAATTTAAGTAAAATTTAATAAATTCAACAAAATTGATTTTGAATTAATAATAAATTTTTTTATTATTTTCAATTTTTCATTTTTGTCAAAGTCTCATATTTTTAGATTATTAATAATTTCAAAATTAAAATATGCATCTAGGCTTTGTACATATTAATAAATTAATTATCTAAAATCAAGTGCATGTAATTTGAAATCTTAATTCAAATGAATTATTTGAACTGAAATAAGGTGCAATGCGCTAAACTTGTGTATACAACATTCTGCAATAATTTACCTAAAGTATTGTTCCCTCGAAGGTTGCATCTTCAAAGGAGCTTGTCAGGTAGCCTATATTTCTGATTTTGAAGCATAACATGGCACCACAAATTGATACTATTCATAGTACCCAACATATAACAAATGAAAATAGCATGCATCCACATTTGAATCATTCATAATTACTTCTATCATGAAAGAAATACTACTCATAATTAATTTTTAATGCAAGTGAATATTACAATATGGATTAGTAAAATAAGCATATAATTTAATAAATAATCTCAGTATATTGTAAATTGTATATTAAATTGAGTGTAGAAGGTATATTAATTTTAGTATTGTCTTTTGAATTAATTTTTTAGAATAAGTCGAATTAACTTTTTTGTTTTTTTGTTGAAATTATTTTAAACACAACCCACAATTAATTTAGTCCACTTTCGACCCACCTATATTAATTCATATATAGCCCAACCATTTTTAAGTCAACCGTACCCATATTAGCTAAAACCAAACCCAATCCAATCCAATTCATTCATTTGCCACTCATACCTTCGATAAATATATATTGATAGAAGTGTATCTTCTCTCTGTGTTGTTGATTCTTTTGGAGTGTATTTCTTAGGTGGTGATTGGTATTTAGAAATAGAATTAGGTGCAAATGGAATAAAGATGGGAAATAAATACTGTTGGTATGACTAACATGTGCATGATGAACGAGAAAAGAATGGAATTGTCAATTCTTGCTTGATTTTATTCTCATAGTTGGTGTTAGTAATGATCGGATAGGAATGAAATTAAACTTCTTAAATGACAAAATTACCCTATTGTAAAAACATATTAAAATAATATTTATAATTTTTTTTGTTGGGGGTTTGTTGGGGGTGGGGGCGGGGAATAAGTTTATAATTACATATTAATTTCTCGTTTAATGTTATTTGAATTTCATCAATAAATATATGCATTTTATTTCTCATCAACTATATTTCGTACGTTTATGCAAAAAAGTATAAACACTATTCATTTGAAATTTTCTTTCTATAATTGTAATTTTGCAAGCTCTTTTAAATCTTTTGGTAAAATATTATTAAAAATTATAAAATATTTTATAACTAAAGTGGTTAATTATTTGGTGATAAGGCAAGAACGGCTTTGTTGCACTTTTTTATAAGTTTAATTTGAAGAGTTGTTGATATAATCCAAGACTCTTCATTTATTGGTTATATATTTTTTAATTATTCCAAGAGATGCATATATAATTAATATTTTAAATGATATATACATTTTTTTTATTAGGCATCAATCAAGTTGATAATGCTTCTACTTTTATTATTATGAAAATTAAAAGATGCATAATTATTTTTTTTTATTTTTAATTCTTCATAATAATTTAATATTTTTAATAAAATTAATAAAAAAATATGAGTATAATATATAATTAAATCAAAACACATAGCAATCAAATAAGTTAGAACATAATATAAAATGTTTACAAAGTGAAGTTTTTCTTTCTTTTTTTATTCTTTTTCTTTTTAAAGAATATGAAAGTCTTTTTTAAAATTTTGGAGGTAATTTTGTGAAAGAAAAATATAAGTTCATTCCTGAGGGATTGGGATAGCTAGAGTCCTAGACCCATGGAGGAGGGAGATAATGGCTAAACTCATGTTTTTGGGAAGAGAATTCGTATGGATTCCCATCTCTAATTATATCAATCATGGGTTTAGGAATGAGCTTAGGAGTGTTCATTCCATTCCCACCTCATTCCTGTATACTAATCATACTGTTAGGCGGTGATTGGTATGTAGGATAGCATGAGTGGAATTAGGTAGGAATGGAATGAAGTGAAAAAGGAATGGTGTTAGTGTAACTAATCTTATGCTTTGTAGGAGTGTAAATGAGATGAGATAATTTACAAACGGTTCAAGCTTAACTCGATGAAAACTTTTATTTGGCTTGATCTTTTCCAGGCCGAGCTTAGTCGAGCTCGAGTTTGTCAGTTAAACGAGTCGAGCTGAGCTCAATAATATTTGGTTCAAAAAGCTTATAAGTCTAAATGAGTTTTTTTTATTATATATATACATATATATAATTATAATCTAGGCCCATATAATAAAATCTATAAAGATTAGTAAATAATAATAATTCAGTTTTTAATTTTTAGGAAAATATATAACAAAGTTATTTAAAAATTTATAATTATAATTTTTTTTTTGAGTTTAAATGAACTTGAATTAATCCAAATTTATATGAGCTTAAGCTTGAGCTCATCCGAGCATCTATGAAACTAGTTTTTTTGCTTCTCTATGACTCAATTTGGCTCGCTACGCCTTCATCTATTTCAACAAGTTGAACTTAAGCTTGACTATTTACGCTCGACCAACCTTGAGCTCGAGCTCAAGTTTGTCAATAATAGATGAATTGAGTTTGAACCTACTAAATTTGGGCTATACTCAACTCATTTACACCCCTAGGCCCTAATTCTTGGTATGTTTTGGGAATAAGAAATGAATGGAATCCTTATTTCTTAATTGATTCTATTCTCATTATTGGTATTAGTAATAATGGGGTAGGAATGGAATGAAATTTTTTAAATGACCAAATCATCCTTTTGTAAAAAAATATTAAATAAAAATATTTATAAGTATTTTTTTATATGCTATTATAAAAATATTTTGTGGGGTAAGTCTATAGTTATGTAATTTTAATATCACTTTTAATGTTGTTCACGTTACATTAGTAAATATGTGCATTTTATATCTCATCAGCTATATATGTATGTTTACGTAAAAAAAAAATATAAACACAATTCTGTTGAAATTCTCTTTGTATAATTATAACTTTGCATACTTTTTTATAATTTTTGATAAAATATTATTAAAAAATTATAAATTTTTTTATAACTAAAGTAGTTAATTTTTTTGTGATAAGGTAAGAACACCCTTATTGCACTTTTTTAGAAGTTTAATTTAAAGTAAAATTAATATAATCCATGACTCTTCGTTTATTAATTTTTGTGTATATTTCTTAATCATTGGAAGCAATGTAGGTATAATTAATATTTTAAATGATATATAGATAATTTTTCATTAGGCATCGATCAAGTCGATGATGCTTATATTTTTTTTATTATGAAAATTGAAAGATGCATAATTGTTCTTATATTTTATTTTTATTTTTTAATAATTTATAGTAATTTAATATTTTTATTAATTTTAATAAAAAAATGAGTAAAATATATTATCAAATCAAAACATGCAACAATCAAATAAGTTAGAACATAATATCATATATTTACAAAGTAAACTTCTTTTAAATATAAAAGTTTTTGTTAAATTTTGGAGAGTAATTTTGTGAAAGAAAAATATAGGTTCATTCATGATAAATTGTGAATAGCTAAACCCATGGAGGGGGTGAGAGAATAGCTACATCCATGCTTTTGAGAAAGGAAATTTCTATGAAAATGGTTATTCCCATCTTCAAATTATACGAACCATAGATTTAAAAATGGATTTGGGAATTGCCCATTCTATTCTCACATCATTCATACATATCAATCATAACATTAGTATATCAAGTCATGCTCTCAGAAATCATAGATTTCATACTTAATGGAAGGAATCTCTCCGGCTGTCATTGTACTATTGGATAATCACAGCCTAATCCCAAGCATTATTCCAAATAGTTCGTAAATGGGCCTTGCTCCACACGGTATATATATAATTTATCTAGGGTTGTCAATTGATCAGATTTTAATCCAAATTCAATTTGAATTTTAAGATTTTTATTCGATTAAAATGTTCGATGGATTAGATCAGATTATAAATATTCGAAATCCAAAATAAATGGATCGAAATCCAAATTTTCATAGCTTTTATTAAATTAATACTCTTATATATAATATTAATAAAAATTTTAAAATAAAATCTATATATTGCATTAATCTAATATCTTTATTACCATCTGTATTATACTATTAATATTGAATTTTTAACCTAAAAAAATAAGAGGGATATTAACAAAATGTCAAATATAATAACATATAATAATTCATCTATGCATTAATATAATGTAAAATAGGAATTTAATATTTAAATATTTAACTTTTGGACTAATATATAATAAAAAAATTATTAATAATTCAAACATGACATATATTTACTTTATTAATATAATATTTTTATAAAATTCAAAAAGAAAGAAAAGAAAAAAGAAAAAAATAAATCGTGTTGGATTTTTTAATTAGATTTCGAATATCTATCAAATTTAAATATGGTATGCCTAACAAAAATCCAATAAGATTTTGGATTGAATTAGTATATGACAACTTCGATCTAAATCTAACCTATTGACAGCTCTAAATTTATCAATTATTAGTATGGGCCAAGCTCATAATTCATTATTCGAGCTCGCATTCTGGCCCAACCATTTAACCAGTCTCAAAATTTAATAACTTTATGTTTATACATTTAAGTATGCCACTTGATCAACTGATCAGAGATTATATAAATATAATTTTAAATCTGAGAGGTAAATAATAATTTTATATAATGGATATATATGTGCATTTATAAATTAGTGACAATTAAAATTAAGTTAAAAATTTATTTATTTATTTTTTAAGTTGGACTCATTCAAAACTCATTTCCAACTCATGATCCAACTAAATCCAACTTGATATAAAATTGAACACAATTTTTCCTATTTTCCAAAAACAAAAAGAAACGCTAGACATTTTCTCTAATCTTTCTCCTAAAAACTCATTTTCCCAAAATATTTTCTAAAAAATATCCAAAACACAAGAGAATAGAGCCATAACGTTCCGACCCATATTGCCATTAATATTCTAGAATAATTGCAAATACTAGAGTGTGAAAGTTGTCCAAAATTCTCCTCCCATGTTCTAGAATGGGTACGCCGCCGACTTTAAAGAGTTTGCTTAATTTGAGATGCCCACGATGCTGTCGCATTTATGAAGTAATTGGGGCTCTTTAAATTAGCTAATAACTTGGTCCCTGCAGTCCTAGTATGTCCTATGCTATGCTACATTTTGATGAAATAAACATTTTACTTAATTTATTCAAGCTGAAAAACACCAAACTTAGGCAGAATTCTAGAATGCCATACTATTTAATAATATTCGATGCTATGCTACAATTTGTTGACAAAAAAACAGATATAGGTATAATAATTTAGCTTTTAATTAATTTGTGACGCACCATAACTTTAAGGTCCTTTTTCTACACTTTTTAGTGTATGGATCAATTGCAGTATGGCGGAGGAGCCCATATGCTATAAATTTTTGAAAAATATAATACAAATGTTTTTTCGGAGAAAATTATGAAAATATTTGAATATGTTCTCTATGTTTTGTGGAAATAAATTTTGGAATGGGATGGAGGAATGCAATAGTGGGTGGGATTGGAAATGTGATGGATTTTCATTTTTATATTGGGAATAGTTAGAAATTTTTTTGTAGAATATTTATATGTTTGCTTGTGTTTTATATGTTTATTTGTGTTTTGGGAGGGGACATTTCTTATTATTGATATCAAATTAATTATTATTTTTTATTTGATTAATGGAGAGAAATTAAAATTAAATACTTTTGACTTCCTTTTGGACATGTTGGATTATTTTCTCATATCGTTTTTTATTGTCTTCTGACATCCTTTTGGACAAAAAAATATAATAAGACATCGAAGTACCATAAAATAACGTAAGTTAAACAACTTACAGTACCAGCGTCAACAATTTGTCTCATTTTCTTATTATTCTTGTACGGTTTAAGTCTCAATTTATCTTAACTATTTGCTTTTTCTTATGATCCCAACCTGCCGGAACAAAGATTATTTTCTAACAACATATCATGCAGCCATGGTTTAAAAATCAGTTTGGACCAGTTGGCCAATAGGTCCAGTTTTCTCAAAAAATTAGAAAACTCAAAAAAAGTTTTATTTTGTTAGAACCATTCAAAATGGGGCCAGTCAAATTGTTGAATCGATGAACTGCTCATGGTATAATTGAGCTGGAGCGGTTTTTTCATTTAATTTTTTATGAAATTAATTTTTTTTAATTTTTTTATTTATGTACAAAATTTGAAGGTTAAGGTACGTCTCACAAGCTATCTAAAAGTAAAAAAAAAAAAGACCTTGATTTAGAGTTTAGACTTTAGAATTAACTCACACACTTTCAATTTTAAACTTTACACTTGAGATATTTAAATTGTTGTAATTATTTATAATATGAATTGTGAAATTTGGATTGTGATGTTAAACAATATCATTTAAGCTCTTTATGTTTTTTAGTTTGGCATTTTATTAATTTTTAAGTAATATATATAATATAAATATATATTTTATAATTATGACGTTACGATTCAATTGTAATCTGATTAACAGTTGAACTAGTGAGTCGTGAATCGATAAGTTTTTCAATTCAATAAATAGTTCGATTTTTCGAACAGTTGCTACCTTAACAGCTATTGCATCATTAAAAGTAATTGAGGAAAAATGCATAGGCCACATATGACAGGTGCTCGTAAGAATTTGAATGGTGTCTACAGTAGAAAAATCATAGAAATAGTCATATTTTGGACAAATCCTCTCAAACGTCAGAATTCTTAATATATTTTGTTAAGCACTAACAGCATTTCTAAAGTAAATAAGATTATTTAACTCAGGTAAAAGTCCCCACACCCCAAAGTCTTTTTTCCCTCCCTACAGGTTGGACCGAAGCATTCAGTTTTTTCTCATGCAAAAATATGACTTTGGTCACATCACATTTGGTCGATTTTTAACATCCGAACATTGATATAAAATAAATTGATGGAAATTGCAAACTGAACCGATACATAATTGTCTGAATGGGACTTAGACTTCAGGTATTTAACTCACAACCGCCCCTATTGGGTTCTAGATTATGGAGTAACATGTATGTTCCCAATTGGCCATTGAGTTTTCCTTCGGCAGATGTATAAAATAACTTGTAATTCTTGGAAAAATATGTACCCTCCAGACTAGACTAGGTAAACTGCATGCTTTTTGGCAGATAAATATGGATTCGTCTTTTCACTGATCAATTCCCTTCAAGGCCTCCAACCTATAAAACTGGGGCCACGGAGAGTTTCGAATTTAAACATCTCCTTTTGATAAAAACATCATACTTCAGTTAATATATTAGTTATATATAGTTCATGTGAATACCTGGGAACGATTTTAAGGTTATTGGATTAGTAGTTGCATTTTCATCTAGCTGTCTTAATTAAATGGATGGAACTGATCTTTACAGAGCAAGTACTAGCTTCAGACAAAACAGTTCCTCGTTCTGGTGGAGCACTGGTCTGGAAGTTTTCTCACATTCGACAAGACAAGAAAACGATGAAGAAGCACTAAAGTGGGCTGCGCTTGAAAAACTTCCTACGTATGATCGTTTAACCCGAGGTCTTCTATTGGGATCAACTGGTGCCATCAGTGAAGTTGATGTAAGAAACCTTGGATTTCAAGAACGAAAAGATTTGCTTGAGAGGCTGCTAAAGGTTGCTGATGAGGACACTGAAAAGTTTCTGCTGAAGCTTAGGGACCGGATTGACAGGTGAAATCGAATGAGCAAAACTTATATATGTTTCAATTTTACGCACTTGGACTAATACTTTGTGTTTATTGTGTGGCTTTTTTCAGAGTTGGAATTCATTTGCCGACCATAGAAGTCAGATTTGAGCATCTAACTGTTGGTGCAGAGGCCTATATAGGGAGCAGATCATTGCCAACTTTCTTTAACTTTGTTATTAACATATTGGAGGTAAAAAGTTATCATGTTTTTCTCTTGAAAATTTGCTAGATATATTCAATCTATTTTGTTACTGGCCACAGGGATTTCTGAGCTATCTATATATACTTCCAAGCAAGAAGAAACATATTTCTATCCTGAAAGATGTCAGTGGAATCATCAGACCTTGCAGGTGGGGGATGCAATTGATGAACTGAATTTCATCTGTAGGAAACTTCAATTTATTGAAAAATCATTACAATTCGATTCTAATTCTTTTTTCATACCTTTTGAAGAATGATATTGCTGCTAGGTCCTCCGAGTTCAGGAAAGACTACACTGTTGTTGGCTTTGGCTGGAAAGTTGGATACTTCTTTGAAGGTTTAGGTCGCTAGAACAATTACCATTTTGATTGATTGAATATATATATATGTATATATTCATTTTTGGTGTGGAAATGAGTAACATACTACAATTCTGTTCATAAAATCAGTTTTCAGGGAGTGTGACTTATAACGGACATGGAATGAAAGAGTTTGTACCCCAAACAACTGCTGCATACATTAGCCAACATGATGTTCATATAGGAGAAATGACTGTGAGAGAAACTCTGGAATTTGCTGCAAGATGCCAGGGGGTTGGATCTCGCTACGGTTAGCATATGAAGTGACAAAATGTTTTCTTTTCCCTTTTTCTTTTAATTTTTCTGTCGGGAAAATTAACAGATCAATCTTGTGATCACATCTGCAGAGATGTTGTCGGAATTGTCGAGAAGAGAAAAGAATGCAAATATTAAACCTGAACCGGATATTGATATCTTCATGAAGGTAAGTCATTCAAGAATACACAGAGAAGGGACTATTACGGCTGGAAATCTAAGGTAGTTAAAAGTGTTAACACATGTTTCACAGTTCTCTGAGTCTTAATGTTATGTGAAATTCAGGCTGCTGCTACAGAAGGGCAGGAAGCAAGCGTAATGACGGATTATGTTCTTAAGGTATAATAACCTTAAAGCTTCCAATTGTCTGAAAAAGTACCCCCATCATAAGAAAACATCAATCTTTCTTTGCAGGTTTTGGGCCTGGAGGTTTGTGCAGATACCATGGTTGGAGATGAACTAGTAAGAGGAATATCCGGGGGACAGAGGAAACGCGTTACAACAGGTAAGAAGACTGCATTTGTAAGAAAACAAACAAATAAAGAAAACTAGAGTTGAGTATTAATATCCAAACTAAAATCACAGGTGAGATGCTGGTTGGACCAACAAATGCTCTTTTCATGGATGAGATATCAACAGGATTGGACAGTTCTACGACATTCCAAATTGTGAAATCATTAAGACAACATGTTCACATTCTCAATGGAACTGCTCTTATATCACTACTACAGCCGGCTCCTGAGACTTACAAACTATTCGATGATATCATCCTGTTGTCTGACGGGCAAATCGTCTACCAAGGCCCTCGGGACAACGTGCTTGAATTTTTTGAATCTGTAGGCTTTAAATGTCCTGAGAGGAAAGGAGTGGCAGATTTCTTGCAAGAAGTATGTATTGAATGATCAAAAATAAACTGATTATCAGTACGAGTCTCTTCTCAGTCATAATGAGGAATTAGCTTTCTTGCAGGTGACGTCGAAGAAAGATCAGCAGCAATATTGGGCCCGTGTGGACGAGCCTTACAGATTTGTGACGGTTAGTGAACTTGTCGAGGCTTTTCAGTCGTTCCATGTTGGTCAGACACTTAAGGATAATCTTGCAACTCCATTCGACAAGAGCAAAAGCCACCCTGCCGCTTTAACGACAAGAAAATATGGTACTAAAACGAAAGAATTATTGAAAGCATGCTACTCAAGAGAATTCTTGTTGATGAAGAGAAACTCATTTGTGTACATATTCAAGATTTCACAGGTTAGGACATGTTTTTTCTCTGATCTTTTTTTATGAACAATCAGGTAATAAATTGTGCATTTATATATATGTTGTTTTGCAGATCATTATAATGGCGTTTATTACTATGACAATCTTCCTCAGAACGAATATGCACCATCGTAATCTAGAAGATGGATATGTATACATTGGTGCTCTGTTTTACTCAGCGACCATGATAATGTTCAATGGAATGGCGGAGGTTTCCATGACAATTTACAAGCTTCCTGTCTTTTACAAACAAAGGGACTCTCTCTTTTTTCCGCCATGGATCTATGCTCTTCCGACATGGATACTCAAGATACCTGTTTCGTTTGTTGAAGTAGGCGCTTGGGTTTTTATCACTTACTATGTGATAGGATTTGATCCAAATGTTGGAAGGTAAAAGTTCTATGATACGACTGAGAATTCTTACTTGCACGCTGTCGATAAAGATTGATCCAGTTGTGGACATTCACAGATGAAAAATTTATGATGAATGGAGTTCTATCACATGTGGAGGACATGATTTTCTGACAAATTATGACGAATTTAGAAAATGAGCAACTTGTGACGGATATGAAGAGTCCATAATAAATTTCATAACTCTAAATATTATGATTAAATGAATTTTTGATCCGTGATGGAAATTCCATAATGAAATTAATTCTGTGATGCACATTATTTTTGTCACAAAACTAGACAATAATGAAACATATATTAAAGTAAATCCTTCACATAACCATGTTTATGACAGATTTCATCAAGTATGGATTTTTCTATTGGTGAAGGGGTGTTTTCTTGTAGGATATATGTTATAGAATTGTTACGAAATGATCATCAATCACAGATCTGTACTGCAGGTTCTTCAAACAATACTTGCTGCTCTTGCTTCTAAACCAGATGGCTAGTGGTTTGTTCCGATTGATTGGAGCACTCGGTAGGAACATGATTATTGCTAACACATTCGGCGCATTTACTTTGCTGCTTCTTTTTGCGCTGGGTGGAGTCGTCTTGTCACGGGGTAAAAAAAGAAAACAAATTATTAAAATTGATTCATTCTCATGTGCTTTATTCAATTGTTCTCTATCTTTATGTGCTGCAGAGGAAATAAAGAAATGGTGGATATGGGGTTATTGGGCGTCGCCACTAATGTATGCACAGAGTGCAATTGTTGTGAATGAGTTTAGGGGCAACAATTGGAAAAAAGTGAGTCCATCTTTTTCAGATTTATGTCCTTTTTCAGACATATTTTTGCCTCAAACTGATTATTGATTGAGTTTCTGTCCGAAGGTCATTCCATACACAACTGAATCATTAGGAGTCGCTGTTCTTAAGGCGCGAGGATTTTTACCAGAGGCAAAAATGTATTGGATTGGGGTAGCTGCGCTATTTGGGTTCATAATCCTATTCAACTTATGTTTCATGATAGCTCTAACTTATCTGGGTCGTAAGTATCTCTAGTTTCTCTTCCACAAATGATGTTTTTTAGAAATTCTTTCCGCATAGTAATCTAGTATTCTGTAGCTTTTGGAAAGGGACAAGCTGTTGTACCAGAAGAAAGCGACGAAAACCTGAATGATGATGAGATGGAACTAAATAGTAATGTCAATGCGGATCAGAAGAGGAAAAGGGGAATGGTTCTTCCATTTGAACCACATTCCATCACTTTTGATGAAATCATGTACTCTGTTGACATGCCACAGGTACATAGAAATTTTACCTCATTATTTCAAAAAATTTCATGGGATTCTTGCATCTATGTCTGAAAGCATAAAAAATTTTATCAAACGATTTTATCAGGAAATGAAAGACAAAGGTTTTCTTGAGGATAAGCTGGTGCTTCTGAAGGGTGTGAGTGGAGCTTTCAGGCCGGGGATTCTAACAGCTCTGATGGGAGTTAGTGGTGCTGGAAAAACAACTCTTATGGACGTTCTGGCTGGACGGAAAACAGGAGGATACATAGATGGGAACATTACCATTTCAGGGTACCCCAAGAAGCAAGAAACATTTGCTCGGATTTCAGGATATTGCGAACAGAATGATATCCATTCTCCTCATGTTACTGTGCATGAATCCTTGCTTTTTTCAGCTTGGCTGCGGTTGGCTCCAGAGGTTGATGTTAAAACCAGAAAGGTTAGTTTATCTGTCTGGAAAAATCATTCATTTATTGAGACAGTTCTTGTCCTTGAATTGATCCCATCACTGTTATATCAATCTCCATATTTTCTTTACCTTTATAATTTTCCAAGTGGGATAAACTTTGAACCGCTGATTTGGTTGAAAAAATGGAAGTACTTAACGGCCACCAAACTGTCACTGAATACAGCACATATTACACACAATCTGTCACACCCCGACCCTACGAGTTGGATGTGAGAATTGCTTCTAAACCCACCAAGTGGGTTCCATAATTGGACTATGATCAACTTGTCTAAAAGAAATATTCAATGAATGTACATAAATTCTTTGGCCAAAACTTATATATTAGTCAATGTTTTAATATTTAATCCATATGAAATGAGGTGTCACACAATCACACAAAGAAAAGAGAGACAAGGAATTAGATACAGGAATGTAACATGGTTTGAATATGCCTACATCCATGGATACAACTGAGAAAAAAGTTTTCACTATGTTGAAGCAAAAAAGTGTACAAATCAATCCCTTACAAAATCCTAAATCACCTTTTATATTCCTCAAAACTCATCAGGGCTAAATTGGGCCAAACTATAGAATATTTCGATTGGTGCATATAACAGGGGACGACCAGCCCTTGTCCTCTACTATCAACACGGACCTCTATTTTATCTTTTTCCCATTCGGGTCGTCCTGAGGGCTTCTTGGATCAGGTCATCATTTGTATCCATCAAATTCTAACTACATTAACACACATTTGCAGATGTTTGTTGATGAAGTCATGGAGCTTGTGGAACTTATGCCATTAAGAGGTGCACTGGTTGGGTTGCCCGGGGTCAATGGTCTGTCGACTGAGCAGCGAAAGAGGCTAACTATTGCAGTTGAACTGGTGGCAAATCCCTCCATAATATTCATGGACGAACCAACTTCAGGGCTCGATGCAAGAGCCGCTGCAATTGTGATGAGAGCAGTCAGGAACACCGTGGACACTGGACGAACAGTTGTCTGCACTATACATCAGCCCAGTATTGACATTTTTGAAGCTTTTGATGCGGTAAAAACAACTTGAAGTTGAAAAGAAATTATAACTTGCATCTATTTCTTTTGACTAAAAGTTACTTTACCAGTTGTTCCTACTGAAACGAGGAGGAGAGGAGATATACGTTGGCCCATTGGGACGCCATTCTTGCCACCTGATCAAGTACTTTGAGGTGAGTTTTAGCCAACAGAGAAGAAGAAAGGATTTCTTTGCAAATCTACTTCCGCGAAGTCTTACAGAACTATTTCCTTTTCCTGTTCAGAGTATTCCTGGAGTCAGTAAAATCAGAGATGGTTATAATCCAGCAACTTGGATGCTGGAAGTTACTACTTCAGCACAGGAGATGGCCTTAGGCATAGATTTCGCTGAGGTTTATAAAAATTCCGAGTTATACTGGTTAGCTCTTCAACTGAGTAATTGGCTGATTCATTCACTACAGAAAACTACCATAGCAGATGCTAAATTTGTATGCTCTTATAACTAAACTTCACTATATCCAATCCATTGCAGATGACTGTTCTTTATATATATTATTATTATTATTTTTCGAATAATGCATTACTAATGTATTGCACTTCGAACCTGCAAGGCTATAGATTGACTCTAATAATTTTTGTTTCTTGTAATCTAAAAAATTATATTTACTATAAATTAAAAATTTGCAGTTATAAAAATAAAGTTAATTTCGCTCCAATTTCTCTGTAGATACTTGAATTTTTTATAGTGATTTGGTCCCAAAGACTGCATTTACATAATGTGAAAAACTTTCAGGAGGAACAAAGCTCTGATTAGTGAACTGAGCACACCAAGTCCGGGGGTGAAAGAGTTAAATTTTCCAAGTCAATACTCTCAAAATTTCCTTATGCAATGCGTGGCCTGCCTGTGGAAACAACACTGGTCGTACTGGCGAAATCCACCTTATACTGCTGTTAGATTTCTATTCACAGCTTTTATAGCATTGATCTTCGGAACCATGTTCTGGGACCTTGGCTCTAAGAGGTAATTCGACGGGTACAAAAAAAAAAAAATTATTAGTGACGAAAAATTAAGTACTTTATTATTGTAGTAGCCCATCGACCAAACCGTTTAACCTCCTTTGAAATGAGCAGGAGGAAAGTGCAAGATGTATTGAATGCCATTGGTTCTATGTATGCATCTGTCCTCTTCTTAGGCATCCAAAATTGTGTATCGGTGCAGCCGGTCGTTGCAGTTGAGAGAACAGTTTTCTACAGAGAAAGAGCAGCAGGAATGTATTCATCCATGCCTTATGCCATTGCACAGGTTAATTATATGTATAATCTACCTGTGTTTTAGTCGGTATTTTGTGAAACTTATTTAAATGATTTTATAAAATTCCACATCTGATAAAATTTTATATCTTATTTTAAAAATATGTTTTTGAATTATTGAGATAAAATAAGATTTTTTAAAGCTGATAAGATGTTAATCTTTTGTAATTAATATGGTTAAAAGTGTATGTTGATAAAGTTCTTAGAACAAGTAAGTTGGAAATTCTTTTATTTCTTTTAGAAAAGCTTATAAAATTTTCACATCTTATTTTGGCAGCTTACTAACTCTTTTTTTAAAAAGCTTTTATTAAATACTTTTTGAACATTTTACAATTTTTTATTATAAGATACTTTAAAGAGCTTATAAGCTTACTTCAAGGGGTGTTTTGTTAAGCTTATTTGAAAGATTTTATAAGTTTCTACATTTATAATATTTTTCGAGCTTATTAGATATTGTATCCTGTTTTAAAAATAAGCTATTGAAATGATTGGATAAAATAAGATTTTAAAGTTTATAAAACTTTAAAGTGGCAATTTTGTAAATAAAATGAATAAAATAATTAATGAATTTATTCATATTTTAAAAAATGAATTAAAACTCCATATTTTTTAAACAGAACTTATAAAATTCTAATTATTTTGGAAGCTTATAAGATCTAACATTTTATGATATCTTATAACATGTTCTGAGCAACTTATAAACTCATCCAAATGCTCTAGCAATCTTAAACTCTCAATTTTGTTGATTACAAATTCATTAAATTTGACTACTTTTCTATGTTGTATAGGTTGCAATTGAATTTCCATACATATTTGCACAAGCTGTGGTCTATGGCCTCATCGTTTATGCAATGATCGGATTCAAATGGACAGCAGCAAAATTCTTCTGGTATATATTCATCATGTACTTCACACTATTATACTTCACCTTCTATGGCATGATGACCGTGGGCGTGGCGCCAAATCACCACATTGCCTCCATAATTGCCACTGGCTTTGTCGCGCTATGGAACCTTTTCTCAGGGTTCATAATTCCACGACCTGTAAGTTCAAACAAAATCTATTCTCCCTTAACAAACGACACACACATAAACACTATTATTTGCAAGAAAAGTAGTTTTTAGTGGCATTAACTTAGGGGTTGTTTGGCTAAACTTATTTGACAGGTCTTATAAGTTCTACATCTTATAAAATATTAAATCTTTTGTTTAAAAATAAGTTCTTAAAGTATTTGAGTAAAAGAAGATCTTAAAACTTATAAGATTTTAGTAATGACAATTTTGAATTTAATATTATTATAATTAAAAGAGCTTGTTAAGTTTTTCAAAATAAATTAAGAATTTCATACTTTTTTAAAAAGAACTTATAAGCTCCTAACATTTTATTTTTGGAGCTTATAAGCTCTTTTTTACAAAAATTTATCAAACACTTTTTAACATCTTATAAAATGTGTTGAAGAGTTTATAAACTCACCTAAACACCCTCTTGGTAATATTTTCAGTACAATGATATAAAAAATAGTGTGATGATATATAGTAGTACTATTTATGAATTATTTTTTCTCTCTTGCTTACGCCAGAGAATACCCATATGGTGGAGATGGTATTATTGGGCGTGTCCCGTTGCTTGGACATTATATGGCTTAACTACGTCTCAGTTTGGAGATATTGAGGATTATATAATCCCAGAGCAGACAGTTAAAGAGTTCTTGAGAAGTTTCTTTGGTTTCAGACATGATTTTCTTGGAGCTGTTGCTGGCATGGTCGTTGCATTTACTATTCTTTTCATTTTCACATTTGGCTTCTCAATTAAGGTTTTCAATTTCGAAAGGCGATGATATGTTTGCTTACAAGGTACTTTCAGAAAAATATTGCAGAAGGAAGCTCATGTCCTGAGTCATTTTACAGTAAATCAAATATCTGAAAGATGACCGTGTACTTAGGCAATATGTTACTTATAGTCCATGATCTTGTATTTGTATGATACCAGATTAATTCAGTAAATACTTATTTATCTACAGTAGATATTGATAGTATTTGTGGACATTTCAAGTTAATTATTAATTTTACCAAGCAGCTTTCATAAAAAAGTATGTTTAATCAAAATGGGTGAAAACTATATCAGGAACAATTACACCCAGTTTCATCAAGATTAGTTAGCCTAACTACAATAGATATTAGTCTAACTTTCTGAATTAATTTTGTCACCATCTTACAAATAATTCGCTCATTACAAAGAAATAAAAGGAAAAAAAAATGATATCAATAAAAAATAAATGAAAATGAAACTTTATTTTGTTCATGCTTTATTATTTGCAAGTTGTTTTAGACAATTGCCCTTTGTCCTTCAAGTTAGATGGCATAGATCTAAACTAGAAGGCAGTGAACGTAATTTTGCCAGAATAATAGGTTTACTATGTTTATAATTACAATTATATATACACACATACATATATAATATAATATTATATATATAAATATATAATATACTTATCTAAATATAAGATATGTATATATATGCATACATATACACACACCCAACTAGTTAGATGTGACGGTCACCAACAGTGGCCGACTGGCCATGGCCAAGTGGTTGCTATCATACTGGCCGTAGCTGGCATGGGCAACAATCGTCTCGCCATTGATTGCCTGCTATCCATGGCAGCCGCGGTTGCCATGGGTAGT
>JACGDI010005257.1:146013-157799 GCA_014898725.1 Jacaranda copaia | reverse complement strand
CTTGAACAATTCTCACTTTTCGAACTAGCTTTCAAGGCTGAGTTAAGCCCAAGGTTCATTCTTTAACATTGTATTAGAGCCACCCATTCATGATGTTAGGCTATCTAGTGTTGTTGAGCCACTTATTTCATATTATTTTTCATGCTCCAAATGTTCATTTTTGGGCGTGCATGAGGTGTGTTAGTGTCCTATATCGGTGAAATAAATAAATTATGGTCTATATATATATATGGTCTTGAGCAATCCTCATCTTTTGAACTAACTTTTGATGTTGAGTTAGATTCAATATCCATTTTTTAACACTGGCCAATAAAAGGAAGAAAAAGAAAAATCTTTTGGAAATTATATTGAATGGAACAATATCTCTATTGAAAATATTTCTATAAAAATCATAGAGTTAGAGGATGTTTGGCTGAATATAAGCTTTTCAAAATATTTTATAAGATATCTGAAATTTTATAAAATATTATAAAATAGTAATTAGCAAAATTTTAGAAGATGGCTATTGCACTCCTCATGAACCACTCTATTAAAAGGTTTCCAGTTAATTTCATATCTTGATTAGGTAAACTTAAACAAAATACTTAATACCTCGAATGTGGAAGTTATGTTAAATTTTTAATTGCTTTGTAATTCTTGAAAGTTTCACTATAAGAGGTTAGCATACTACGGTTTCAATTTAGACCGATGTAAGTTTAGTTCACTAATCTACTAGCCAAAGGCCCAATAACGAAGCGACTAGCCTTCCTTCTAGCCACGTTTGACAACCCAATTTCATAGCATGGGCCTCTTGGAAATGATGGATCTTGGTAATTAGAGCTGTCTAATGGTTTTGTTTTAGATCAAATCAGTGCTATTTGAATTTAAATTTAATTATTAAAATTTATATTCAAATTCAAATCAATGTTCTATAAGATTTATGTTAATATTATATTCGAGTATTGTCGATATCCAACATCCGACAAAAAAATTTGATCCAATATAATATTTTTCTTTCTTTTTTATTCTTTTGAATTATAGAAAAACTTGTATTTACAAAGCAATATGTGTCAAATTTGATTTTTGACAATGTATTATCGTATATTGGCCCAAAAGTTAAATATTTGGATAATAAGCCCTTATGATTTCACATTATATTATTGCATTTAACATTATTCTTTCTTTTTTTTTTCTTTCAGTATCTTTTTTATTTTTGAGCTAAAGTCTCAATGTCAATACATAATATAGACATTAACATAGACATTGGCCAAAATAATATATAAGTTTTTTTAAAAAAACTTTATTAATATTATATAAGAGTATGAATTTTAAAAGAAGAAAATATTGAAATACGGATTTGAATTTTTAATTGATCGAATTGCTTAATTTCATATATAATTTATTTATTTTAAATTTTAAATATTTATAATTAAATTTAATTCATAATTAATTAAAAATTTTACAATATAAATTAAATTTAAATTAAATTCGAATTAAAATCTGATTATTGACAAGGCTATTTGTAACTAAATGCCCGAACCCAATACATAGGGCAGATTAGTCGGTTCATTCACATACCAAATAATAGGCCTCTAGCTAAAGATGAAATAAGAACAAAGAAATGAAGATTGTGAACAATTTAAGTGATTAAATATATTTGGAGAATAGAATTACCAAACCTATAAATACTACTACTTTAAAAGTTTTATAATATTAATCATTCAGAAAGTAAATTCACTTAGGGATTGTTTGACTAAATTTATTTAAATCATTAGTTTTTATAATTTATAAGATGTCCTTATTCTAAAAATAAATTTGAGAAGTTTTTGAATAAAATGAGATTTTAGAATTGATAAGATATTGGCAATGAAATTGTAATTTAACATAGTTTTAAAAGAATTTGTTAAAGTCATAAAAATAAATTAGGAACTCTTTATTGATTTAAAAGGGCTTATAAGATCGTAATATGAACTTGTAAGATTATTTATATATATATATATATATAATTTTTAAATAGTTTGTAACATTTTATAAGCTCCCAATTATTATAGAATATTTTGAGGAGTTTATATGTTGATCCAATGTGTACCCTCTTAGTCACTTAAAAATTAAAACAACTTAAGTTTATAAAGTATACTGAGATTAATGAATAGTTTGATGAGATTTGAATGCTAGACAAATATATATATATATATATATATATATATAGACACATTGATTTGATGAGATTTGAATGACAAACACACATATATATATATATATATTTATATACACATGAAATTGATGAGTTTGAATAAAAAATTTCATATATTTTAGGGTATTAAGACCTCAACTTCAATTATTAGACCATGACCTCATCCATATTTCCAAGAATATTTTCTCATATATTTATATAAAATATTGCTTTAAAATGTTTTGGATTCAAACAGATCTGCTCTTGTGTCATTGTACATATATATATATATATAAATTAAAATAAAATAAATAGTACGAAGCTGGACCATTCAGCCCACGGTTTAAGAATTAATATTGTCAGTAAACAAGCATTGATGCGACAAACTCAGGGAATGTTTGGTTATGTTTTTCTTGTGTGATTTTATTATGTATTTATTATGTATTTTGAGAGAATGAATTATTGAAGAATGAGAAATTTCTATTGGGGAATGTAATTGATTTTTGGTTATATTTTGGGGAATAGCTAAAAATTAATTTTGAAAAATTTTGATATATTTGTTTATATTTTAGGGGGAGACATTTTTTATTATAATAATAAAATCAATGCTTTTTTATTAGATTTTTGAGGTGAAGATGAAATTGAGTGATTTTTTTATTGTTAGAATAATAATAAAATGTATATAATATATATAAATACAAATGTTATATGTATATATTGAAAATTGGAAAATTTTTGGGGATAATGAAAGATAGTAAAGGATATTCTGGGAATTTTTTTTTGGAGATAACATAAGGATATATTTAGTTATATTTCTCAAAAACAATTTTGTTCTAGGGAAACATAACTAAACATTCTTTAAGTAAATATATATTATACTAATTATTGAAAGCGCCTAATACAACCATGTTTCAATTATTAAATTTGTTCCACTAAATTATATAATTAAATGGGACAAAATTATGCAGATCGACCAGGTGAAAATGTCTTTATTTTGGTGGGATATACATATATGATGATATGGGGCCATGGGCTTACATTACCAAAGGAAATGTTGTATAATAATGCAATTATGGAAGGGGACCGTAAGTTCCCATGGAAATTTAACCACCGTAGAGGTCATAATCTTGATTAATGGAATCCAGCTTATTTTTTACTATGATTTGAATACATGTATCACGAATGATTTGGGCATGATTGAAGAATATTAATTTATGCAAATTTATTGACTAATTGAGTTGGGATTAGCTGGCTAGATTTTGGCATTGAGTAGATACAAAATTAATTATTTGGTCCGTGCAATGACGATCGCTACAAGAAAAAATAAAATATAATTATTGATAGAAAGTTGAGTGATAATATAAAATTTCACTGATTATAAGTATTGACACTGATGTTTATTTGTTAAGAATAATATTTTTATTTTGTAGCAATATATATGATTGAGTAGTAATAAAAGTTACTGCTTTAAAGGTGTTACAATATTACCGAAATATTATAGCAATAACTTAGTGACTATAAAAATTATCATAATAATTCATAATATAATTTTTGTTTTTCATTAAGTTATTATTATTATTATGTATGTATCACTAGTTGTTGATAATAACAAACAGATGCAATTTTTATTGTAATTAAACTTGTAAAAATTATTATTGTCACAAAATAAATTTTTACATTATTTAATACACATATATATAGTTAGGGACAATTTTTATGTTTTCACCCAATTTCTTCTTTTTCGTAATGACTGCTAATTTGATGCCTCTTGACCGCGTGATCGAACAACCAAGTGGGGTTTCATCTTTATTTACATTAATTTTACTATCTGTTTCATTTATGAAAATTTAGGCTTTTAAATGAGAAATTCTGTATTGCGATGATCGAAGTCTCTTGTTTGTAACAAATTCAGAAAACAATACATATATGCATGTGTGTGTATATATATAAGAATGAATTTTGCTGTAATACTGTGGAGAAAATCCATCATACTTGATTATTAGTTATATACTTTTAGTGATAATATATATTGGAAACATTTACTATAAGAAAAGTAAATGTTTCTCAGGTGACGACATTAAATTATTAGTTATATACTTTTAGTGATAATATATATATATATATATATATATATATTTGAAAAACTTTTATGAGTACCAATAACAAGAAGAGCTAGCGTGTAACATTAAAATTTACAGAAGAGTTGTGCATAAGTTTGTCAGCATGTATAGTGACAACTCATTACAAGAAAAAGTAAAATTAATGATAAAATAATCGGTAGTAATACAAAGTTATTACTAATATATATATTAGGTGAGAAATAAAAGAATTTATTTTGTCATAATAATGATTTTCATAAGTTTAATAATGACAAAAATTATGTTTAATTTATTGTTACTAACAATTAATGACGTATCTATATCTATAACTACAAACTAGTGACAATAATTAGGCTGTCATTATCTATGCATCACTGATTGTTAATAATGACAACTTAATTTATTGGTTCTTGTCACTATTAAACTACATCATGAAGAAATAAAAATTATTGTCATTTAAAACATATTATTAGCAACATTGTAGAAGTCATTGTCACTTATATATGTCCTTAGTGACAACTTTCACAGTATCACTTGTTTTAGTATTGTTAATATCAAAACTTTTTGCACTAATTCAATTATAAAAAACCATAATAATTTGTTATTGTCATGAAAATAAGAATTTTTACATCTCATAAATAACCATAATAATTTGTTATTGTCATGAAAATAAGAATTTTTACCACTCACTATGTATACTCTCATTAATGACAATTTTGACACTATCACTTATTGAATTTGTCACTAATATTATTTTTTTCTTACACTGATTAAACCTCAAACAATTTAGTTTAGGGAAAAAGACAATCCTCTTCACAGACGACATATATATTATATAAGTGTCTAACTTGAAAGATAAGTATAATTATTATATGACAGATTTCATAATTAATTTACATGATGCCGACTTAATAACCAAAATTTTGTCCATTATTGTACCCATCAATTTTGCTAGCACGAAAAAATCATCAAAGTTTGACTTCACCAAGCTGATTAAGACTTAAGAACCAATCATTATTCTGTCAGACCAAATTATTACCATGTGCTTGGTCTATAATTGTAGTTCATCACGCAAGATTAATTGAATTATAGCTAGACAAATAGATATAATGCACTATAGAAAAGTATATTAATAATGATAGAAAATAATAAATAATATAAAAATTATTACTATTTGGCTGTTGCATATATGATTAAGTGATAATAACTTTTACTTTATTAATAATAATATTTATTAAATGACAATAATTTTTATTTTTTCATAATATAATTTAATAGTAACAAGTATTGAAATTTTAAATTGTTACTATTAATAGCTGGTGACACATGTATGTATGACAACTTAGCACTTGTTTGGTTTTATTTTCAAAAACAATTTTTCATTTTTTCACTATTTGAAAATGAATCATTATCAACTTCTTCATATTTTTACTAAAATCATAACTAATTTTTATCTCAAATCATAGTCCCCAATAATACATATCTACTCTCTCTCTCTCTCTCTCTCTCTCTCTCTCTCTCTCTCTCTCTCTCTCATACATATATATTATCTATATATTTATTTCTTACTATTTGTCTCTACCTACAATCTAATAAACCATAATTATTACTTTTCAGATAACTTATCAAATACAAACTCATTTTCAAACTACTTTCTCTAATGCAATTTTGAAATTGATTAAAAAAGGAAATGAAAATAAAAACATAACCAAGCGAGCTGTTGAGGCAACTACAGTCATCAGTATAATTTTATGACAAAGATCTAATAGTGATATGTAAACACAATTTTACACTATTAAACTTGCAAAAAATCATTTTTATAAATATGCAATTTTTTTGCTACTTGTGATAAGGATTTTAATATGCAATAGAAATTTTTTGGCATCATACTCAATTAAACGGGTGATTTTCTGCTTGACTATATAACCCATAATATGAATTGAAAATTCCTAACTCGAATTGCTAGGGGAATGTGATCATTTAGTCGATATACAATTGTTCGAACAGCTTTCATTAATCTAGTCATTTTTTTATGAGAATCAATATGATCTTTAAGTATAAGGCTCCTTCTTTGAATGAAATTCATTGGATAGAAAGCCATCTCAATCTTAGATAAAAACAATAGGAGTGAGACAATGAAGGTGGCAAGTTATTCTTCACTTTTCCTATATGTGGAATTTCTTTTTGCTTTTGAAAGATACTCTGGTGGACAAATCATTGAGATGCCTTCATGAGTAAAATTGCAACCTCAAAGGCTCCTTCTTTGAATGATATTCATTGGATAGAAAGCCATCTCAATCTTAGATAAAAACAATAGGAATGAGACAATGAAGGTGGCGAGTTATTCTTCACTTTTCCTATATATGGAATTTCTTTTTGCATTTGAGAGATACTCTGGTGGACGAATCATTGAGATGTCTTCATAAGTAAATTTGCAACCTCAAAGCTTGTGTCTTGCTTACTTCCTCTTTATTAAACGCAGAGCCATATAACAATGCGGCTTTTTCATTGTCACTAGTAACAATTTTTTTTTTTATTTTTTTTCAGTGAGGTGTAGTTGTCCTTAAGCAATATAAATTATAGGGTAAATCACATAATTAGTCCCTAAAATTTTACTTTAAAATCACTCTAGTTTCCAATTTTCAAAAATTCACTTTTTAATCTCTAACGTTAATATATTGTTTCATTTTAGCCTTCAAAACTATTTGTAGATGGTATTTGACCAAAAAATTGACCAATTTTGATTTTTTAAAGGGTACAATTGTCAATTTAAGATTTCATATTCCACTTTAGTCCCCATGTAAGGTTTTATATTCCACTTTAGTCCTTATGTCACTTTTTCTTTTTCTTTTTAAAGAAAAAATTGTATTTTACCCCTATGAAAATGGAAAATGAAAAAAAAACCTCTTATAAGAAAAAAATTCAAAAAACCTCCTCGTATTTTGAAAATTATGCACACCGACTTCCGCTCCTGATTTGCAATTATTCATATATTTTTTTATTTGATTTATTTATTTTTTCATTATTTTTGTTATATATAAATATAAATATTATATATACATGCATAAATATATAATATATATACAAATATATAGTATATTTATGTATATATTTTATGTTGTATGTATATATTATACTATAAAAGTACTAAAGGATTTACTAAAGTTTTATGTCATGTATTTCTCCACCACACCACCATATTCGTATATTATATATATATATATATGTGTGTGTGTGTGTGTGTGTGTGTGTGTGCGCGTAATATATATATATATATAATACATACAAAAATGAAAAAGGTAAAATAAATTAAAGAAATAAAATTACAAAAAACTAAAAATATTTGTTAAATTTAAAGGGGATGAAAGAAGATACATGAAAATATACTTTGAAAAAATAAATAAATTAAATTGAAAATATCTGAAATAATTAACGATAATTTAGTTTTTATATGTTAAAATTAAAATTAAATTGAAGCAAATCATGACCCGGAGGTGGTGTGCATAATTTTCATAATATGAAGAGATTTTTAGCCTTTCGTTTTTCATAAGGGATTCTTTTTGCCCTTTTCCATTTTTATAGGAGGTAAAATGCAATTTTTTCTTAAAAGAAAAAAGAAAAAGTGACATAAGGTCTAAAATGGAACATAAAACTTTAAATTGAAACTAAAGTGGAATATAAAACCTCATATTAACAATTTTGCCCTCCAAAAGTCAAAATTAATTAATTGTCTAGTCAAATATCGCCAGAAAATGGTTTTGAGGGCTAAAATGGAACAATATATTAATGTTAATTACTAAAAAATGAACTTTTGAAAATTGTAGACTAAAGTGATTCTAGAGTAAAACTTAGGGATTAATTATGTGATTTGCCTTAAATTATATCATTTATATTTGATAAATCATTTAGAAATTAAGGTCCAGATGACAAGCAACACACATACATATTTTGCGCCTCATGAATTATTTAGTAACATGATAGAAATACTAATGTTGTGTCCTTTTAACTAAATTGACACACACAGTGTTGTAGCTTGTGAAAAATTGTACATCAAATATGAAGGTATAGTAACATTTAAATTATACGCACAAGAAAAGGGTATATTTAAATTTTTGTTTTTTTGATTGATTGAATAACTTTTCGCCATAACTTATTGACAAAATTGTTTATGTATCTTTATACTAAACATATGTAAGGCTTACCAAATCATACCTACCATATAATCTATTACACATTGAGTTTTGAGAAATTAATTTGAATATAATTGTAGTTTGAGCTTGTGACATTTCGAACAAAAATACTAAGTTAAAATCAATTATATTTGTATGTCTGTCATTTATAACTATATAAATTTTTAAATCAAACAATCATTTAATTTTTATATCAATGTTGGGCCTAACAGGAAGTTTGGATTTCAATTTCATCGCAACCTATTAATCAAAAAAATTCCAATAGTTTAGATTTGGGTTCCACAGGAAAATACTATATATCTATATGTAAAAGGATTTACTAGTGATATGAAAATATCAATCAAACATTAAAAATATTAAAAAATTTATTGCTTCTCATCTTTAAAATTTTAAACGTTTAGACAAAATTAAAAATTAATATGAAAAATGTATTATCATTTTGTAAAATAACGACAGAATTGTCTGCTTATAAGTAAGCATGTATAACATGCATGCATGAGCAAAGAGCATACCTATTTCTTGAGATTCTGAAAAACATAGACACACAATATTCATGGGTTCACTCACAGTGCACGAACTTCCTGTCATTGAATTCACAAACAAAAACTTGAAACCTGGGACAGAATCATGGGCCCAGACATCCAATGAAGTAATTTCTGCCCTCGAAGAATATGGTTGTTTTGTGGCACAGTATGATAAAATCACCCAAGAAGTACATAATGGAGTTTTTCATGCACTTGAAGAATTATTTAACCTCCCAACTCATACCAAAATTCAAAACAAGTCCGCTAAGCCCTTGTTTGGCTATGTGGGCCAAATCCCACTAATTCCCCTCTATGAAAGTATGGGCATTGATAATGCCAATACCATTGAAGGAATTCACAATTTCACTAAAGTCATGTGGCCAAATGGAAATGTTGGATTCAGGTATACTTCCCCATCTTTAATTTTTTTGTTTTAAAAAGAAAAAAACCATGATTTTGGATTTCAGTGAGAAAAATTACTAGTCTTTAATGGCATGCTTCTAATCATTTTTCTTTTTTCAGTGAAAATCTTCTCTTATACACAAAATTAGCAGCAGAATTGGAAAAACTTGTTGTGCAAATGGTGTTTGAGGGCTATGGAGTGGGCAAGTACTATGAATCCCACATCAGTTCAGCCAGCTATCTTTCCAGGGTCATGAAATACAAGGAACCTAAGATCAATGAAAATAAACTGGGATTTGTTTCTCACACAGATAAGAGCTTCATGTCCACAGTTCATCAAAATCAAATAGATGGTTTGGAGATCAAAGCCAAAGATGGTGAGTGGTTTGGTGTTCATGACCTTTCTTCTTCTTCTGTCGTCGTTATGGCAGGTGATGCAATCATGGTGAGTATGTTTCCAAAGTTAATTTTTTACATAATTTCGAAAAATAAGTTTTGTCTTATATTACTGGCCTTGTTTTTTAGGCATGGAGCAATAACAGGATAAAATCCCCCCATCACAGAGTGACTATGGAAGGAAAAGAAGCAAGATTTTCCATTGCACAATTCTCATTCATGGAGAAAATGGTGCAAACGCCGGAAGAATTAGTTGACGATGAGCATCCTCTGCAATATAAGCCATTTGATCACCTCAAATTTCTTGAATTTTACAGCAAAGAGGAGAACAGGAAGCTTGAGAGTGCTATCAGAACTTATTGTGGTGTTTGAGATTGAGAATATGATTGTGTGTAGAAAGTTGTCCTTCAAATGTCTTGTGACTTGTGGTATGGTTTAATTATTCTGCATTGTGTGCTTTTGCATAAGCACATTATAGTGTTTAAGGTTGTACGTTGGCTCTCAGATATAGTGGTCAAATGATAATAGCATTTGTAAGAGTTAAGTGTTTCATGTAAGAGGAATGTAAATGTATGTTGTTAAATTGTTCTGATGAGTGTCAAACTTGTGGCACTATCTATTTTGGAATAACTTTAGTTATGTTCAAATTTATACTATAATACGAAAAAAAAAAAGTAACGTACTTATCATTAATTATATATCAAGTGACAACAAATTTTAAACAAAGAGACCTATGGCATGCAAAAAGCTCACACCCTCGTTATTATGGTGTCCAAACTATTGAGTCTGGCTTGAACATTAATTTTTAGGTATTTTTAAGGTATGTTTTTAGATGCACTATATAATTTTGACCATCTTCTGCTAGATGGCCATACAAAATACCCACACTTTACACCTGATGCGATAATGCAATTTGTCACAATAATAACATTCATTAAAGTGATAGTATTTTGTTTAAGTTGTCACTATATGCAATCAATGATATCTATGTACTAGAAACAGAAATCTTTTCATAAATTAGAATGACAATCTTTATTGTTATCAAGCTGAGAATAGTTATAATAGTGAAACTTAAATTGCTAGTTGTCATTGAAAGTTAGTATGTGACAAAATAAAAAATTTTATCACCAAATTTAGTAATATAATAAAAATAATTATTACGTAACGCCTACCATTATTAACAACATTCATATTGTCACATAAACTTTTATCATTAAAATTATTCTTTTTTCATTGCGTTGTTTGTGTTGAAGAAATATATCTTGAACTCAAGTAATTTTGCACACATAGTTTGGTTGAGTTAAACTATGAGACTAGTTAGATTTTGGGGAAAAAAAACAAAGAAAGAAATTACACTACTTTGTCATTGCTTTAAGAAGGAAAAAATGCAAAATTTGTCCTTTAACTTATGCTCACTGGCAAAATTAGACTTTAACTTTTCGGGCCGCCAAATTGATACACCAACTTTTGAATTTTGGCAATTTAAGGATAAATTGGGCCCAAATTTCATTTTCTTCTAGCCCGATCCTATGTGGCAATTGATTTGGCGTCACGTTAGCATAAATATCTGCTTTTTCAATTTCTGTTGCCACATCACCAAAGAAAAAAAATACAAAATTGGTTCTTTAACTTGTGCTCACTGGCAAAATAGGACGTTAACTTTTGTGGCCACAAAATTAGTACACTAATTTTTGAATTTTGGCAATTTGAGGACAAATTGGGCCTAAATTCCATTTTCCTCTAGCTCGATCCTACATAGCAATTGATTTGGTGCTACGTGGCGCCTTGTCAGTAGGCTCTTCCTCCATGTGCTTATGTGGTGGTTGACATAGCATATTTACTTGCCACATCAACAAAATAAAATAAAAAGTAAACAAAAATTAAAAAAATACATAAATTTTAAAAGATATTTATATTTATATACATATATACATATACATACATATAAACACATAAAATATATACAACTATAACATATAGACACCACCAAACGGCTAGCGGCTAGGTGGTGATCACCATAGCC
>JACGDI010005257.1:115830-145913 GCA_014898725.1 Jacaranda copaia | reverse complement strand
AACGTGGTGCCAAATCAGCTGCCACATAGGATCAGATTGGAGAAAATGGAATTTGGGCCCAATTTGTACTCAAATTGCCAAGATTCAAAAGTTGGTGTGCTAATTTGGCAGCCCAAAAAGTTAAAGTCCAATTTTGCTAATGAGCACAAGTTAAAGGACCAATTTTGTATTTTTTCCCTTTAAGAACAATGAAAATTACATTTCTTTGTGCAAAACACATCACAAGTATGAAAAATAAAAAAGAAATGTTGAATAAATTAAGTATCCATGCGTGCCAAAAAACTTTATTCTCACTGTATAATTGTAGTCAAAAGAAGGGAAAAATTATGATCTTTATATAGAGTTCAAAATAGTTTGTAAGAATCAAAATTAAATTAAATCCACCTTATACTGAAGCCCATATTGATCAATTGGAAACATATTGCAAGACATGAACCCTTCAGACTTCAAAGCAATTTTGTCATTTAAGTAATGCCGTATCAAAATTGGAAACTTACTTATTGATTAAGCATATTAAATAAAAATACAAGTTTAAGAGCACTCTAAAGTGATATAGATGGTTGATCATTAGAATGCAAGCCAATATAATATTATTCAAAAAGTTCTTAATTAAATAGATTATCAATGTGTATCGTACTTCAGATATCTAATCGATCTCATTTGTCATCTCCAACTTTGTATTTTAGTAAAGTGAAGATACTTAACATAAAAGGCATCAATTTTATGCAATGAATTTTCTTTTTTATGAAGTAATATAAAAGGCATTTGCCTTCTTGAGAAGTTATAAGAGTATTTTATTGAGTTCCTTCCACGGGATAATCTCGAATAATTTAATTAGTATACAAGCAATATAAGAAAATATAATATTAATAATAAAAAGGGTGATAATAGGAAAATTGTGATGAATTATGATATATATAGTGATAATAATTTTTATTTTATCACTGATGATATATTTAAATGCTATTAATTGTTATTTTGTTACAATATAACTTAATAATGACAAAAGGTAATTTTTTTAAGTTGTTATTATCAACAATTAGTATAGCACGACAACCTATATATTGAAGAATAATTAAACACAATATTTTTTGTTACTATAAATCTTGCAAAAATCATTACTATAGCAAAATAATTGTTTTTGTCACTTTAATTTATATATATATATATAATTACTAATCTTATAGTCGAGATATATCAATAAAAAACTAATTACATGTAAAAAGACAACTATAATACCAAAATATATTATTAAAAATAATATGACAAAGACAAATGTAAAGTTCATAGTGAATACACCATATATATATATATATATATTGAATTTTGAGTCCTAACACTTGTCAACATACACTCGGGCACGGTTAGTTTCATCTTATTACAACATTGGTTAAATGTTGCTAAAAAGGACAATAGATTTAGAGGGCATGTCTAGATGAACTTATAAGCTTCTTAAAATATTTTATAAAATATTTAAGAATTTATAAAATATTTAAATTAAATATTCGATAATATTTTTTTGAAAAGGAACTTACAAAATCATGGATCTTGAAAAGTTTTTTTAAAAAAGTAAGGAAATCTTAAATTATTTTCAGTATCTCAAGAAGCTCCTTTTATTTTAACTATTTTAATTATAAAAATATTATTATTAATATTTTATAAACTCCAATTACACTTTAATAACTTATTTTAAAGATAAAATTTAATATCTGATAAACTCTAAAAATAGCTTATAAAATATAGGAACTTAGTGTTTGTTTAAATAAATATATTCAAACACTCTCTCAGACTCTTTTAATTTTCTAGCCAATTAATTTATAAGATTGTATTCTTATATGTAGTTTTAAGTAGTAGTGGAGCAATCACAATCAGATTCATCTGATCTGATGCATGTTGAAGCATATATTCCAGCTAACTTTACCTTCCTATCGATTAACACAAATTATATTCACATCACTCTCATCAGGAAATTTTCTTTTAAAAGATTGAAGGACCTACAATAAATTATGTGGTCCACCCAATTCTGATCGGGAGCATAAAAGTTTTAATTATAATGTTCTACGTAACATTTGACAAGAACTAAATCGTTTGAAAATTACAAGAATTTGGGGAAAACATAAAAAAAAAAAAAAAAAAAAGGAAGAGAGCATACCCGTGATACGATGTGAAATGATAATAAAATCATAGAGTTAAAAAAAGTCTTGATTATAGTTTCCTATATGTAATATTTGACAAAGACTTAATTGTTTGATAATCGCTATAATAAAAATACTTTGAATCTTCTATTACATTTAATTATGTTTTATCTCATATTCCAATTTACTGAATACATGTCAAGTATATATCTAATTTCAAATCAATCATTTATATAAGGAAATATTTGATATACTTGATATGTATATATAAAATAGAATAATAGATGAAATACAGAACAAAGTAGAGGATATAAGATATCCTCTCAATTTTGAAATGGAACACAGATGAAACATATTAGGCCATAAGATATTAAATGATACTATAAATGCCCATACAAAATGCTACTTAATCATCTTAAGTTGACCTTGTTCCTCCAAAACTCTTCAAAAACAGGGAAAAAAAATAATAAGAAAAGAAAAAAAAAGAATAATGGGTTCCCTAACTGATCTCACTAAACTTGTAGTAGTAGACTTCACCAAGGAGGAAATGAAGCCAGGCTCAAGTTATTGGTCATCTGCTTGCAAAGAAATAAGGCAAGCCCTTGAAAATCATGGCTGTTTTATAGCATTATATGACAAAATTTCAACAAAACTTCATCAATCCATCTTCCAAGCTGCTGATGACTTATTTGATCGTCCCACTGAAGTTAAAGTGCAAAACATAAATGAAAAGCCCTACCATGGCTATGTGGGTCAAATGCCGATTGTGCCCCTCCATGAAGGATTAGGCATTGACTATGCAACCACACTTGAAGGAGCTCAAAGTTTTACTAATCTCATGTGGCCCAATGGAAATGACTCTTTCTGGTATGGATAATCTCGTAGTTTTGATTTGTTCAAGAATTTGAATGTTAAATAGTTCATAATTTTTCTATTTGCTGGCGTATGTATAATTTTTATGGGAGTGTTTGCAACAGTTTTTTTAAGTTCTTTTTAGCTTTCAGCTTGTGTGCATGTTTGAAAGTACCTTGTGTTTCTAGTACTTTTAATTTTTTACAGTTAAGCAGAATAAAGTTAAAATTAGAAACAATCATGGTCACTTGATTTTTGATACTTTTTACTTTTACTTTAAAAAACTTTCAACTTTCACTACAATTTTCTCTAAATTTTTTTTCAAGAACTTTTGTATTTCTCCAAAAACAAATTGTAGACAAACGGCAGTCATTTTTTTTGGAAAATTAATGTTTTTATGTATGTTGTCTTCGTTAGTGAGACATCGATGTCCTTTGCCAAGACTGTTGCAGAACTAGAAAAAAGAGTGATCAGAATGCTGTTCGAGAGCTATGGTGTGCAGAAACAAGTCGAGTCCCATATCGAAGCAACAACTTATCTCCTTCGATTCTTGAAATATCGAGCCCCTCAAGTGGGAGAGACTAACATGGCTTTTCCCTCTCATACAGACAAGAGCTTCATCACTATACTTTATCAGAATCACGTTTCTGGCCTGGAAATTAGGGCAAGAGATGGCGAATGGATCAACGTTGTGTTCCCGCCATTCTCTTTTGTCGTCATGGCTGGGGATGCATGCAAGGTGAGTAGTAGCTTATTACATCATAACTTTTTTGTTATTAAATTTTTTGTTTTAGAAATGTTGTGATTTATACACGAATCAAATGAATAAAACAAAAGTTAACACAAAATTTTATGTGGTTCGCCCAACTCTGGCTGCATTATGATGGGTGAGGCAAAGAGAATTTCATTTTATCAAAAAATGAAAAATTACAAGAGATAGTAAAAAATAAGTTGTCTCTAGTCTCAAGGATTTGCTATAAATACCATCACAAAAATTAGAATATCAACTATGATCAATTGTAATTATTCCTAGCTTCTGCTATGAAATTGACATATTCAAATTTGAAGATAATGCTCCTATAGCTAACCCTTGCTATGGCTAATCCGTTATTGGTAATTTTTTTTATTATATTTATTTTTCTACAGATAATGCATAAATAATCTATTAAGTTTGCAATGAACATAGCTATAGATTAATAATTAATAATTTTTGTTGCTTGTTAATTTAAAAAAATTATATTTATTATGAAAATTTATAGCTAAAATTTGTGATCATATCTACAAAATTAACTTCATAGCAGATATCAAAATTTTCAGTAGCATATATTATTACACTGTGGCTATGGGTGGAAACTAGTCTAGTCAACTTGCAGGCTTTGAGTCAAGCTTGAGCTAATTCGACTCAAATTCAAGTTGAGCTAAATCGAGCCTAGTCTCTATATTTTCATATCAATCTCAAAGTCATCATTATCTAGGCTCAAGATTGCAAGTAGGTATATGATTTAATATTTTATTTCAAACTTGAATTCACGGTTGTTCAAAATTCACTTAAAAATTCAAATTTAATTTGATTCAAGTTTGGACTTAAAAAATCACAAGCACTGTGCTCCAGGCATAGTTAATATTAAACTTTAAAACTTTAAAAGATACTAACTAAGCATATTGTTGAAGCCTTATATATATATATATATATACATATTAGATAGTATCATTTAAGTATTTGTACATAGAATCTAGCGATTAACAATATTACGATGTTGCTCGCTATTAGGCATGGAGTAATGACAAGGTGCTCTCTCCCAACCACAAAGTCACCATGGATAAAAATGGAAAAGAAACCAGGTACACAATTGCTTTGTTTTCCTTCCTTAGCAAGATGGTGGAAGTACCCGAGGAGCTAGTTGATGATGAACATCCCTTGCAATTCACGCCATTTGTTCACGTCGATCTGTTGAAGTTCTACGATACGGATTATGGCCGAAGATCCCAAAATATACTCAAAGATTTCTGTGGTGTTTGAATTAATTTAATTTGTACGAAATTTTTGTGATGGGATGTAAGATTTTAAGTTGTAATTTTCCTTTTGTTGGACTTAGGAATAATATGTTTATGTGTAATAAAGGAAGTTGAGAGTTTTGTGGTTTTTGAATCACTGATTGTTGAGTGTGTGTTCAAGATGTGGGTGTCAAATCACAGCTTGTTAACATTTTATTGTATTGCAACAATGATTTTACTGCGAATTATTTTTGGATCCATATTATAACAAATTGTAATAATTTGGAATTTGTTTCTAATTATCAAAGATTATAGTAAATTTGTTGAGATTCTTATTTCTCAACAACAGATATTTGTGTGTGCGTGTGTGTTAAGATTAATTGGCACACAATTTGTATTTTCCAAACTTTCAGGTAGATGGCAAAAATAGGATCGTAACTTGCAATGTAAAATTGGAATTTGGGATGGTATTAAAATAAGACAAGAAATCATTAAAAAAAAAAAGACAAAAGAACATCATCCGCCAAAAAACATAATTAGCACCGATGATTGCTAGAGTGGGGCATGCATTACTCCTGTGGCACATAAGTAATCATCGACGTTAATTGTATTTTTCGATAGCTTTTGTCCATATTTTCCATTTTAATTAGCTGTTGTGGTTCTACTTTAATATTATTCCAAATTTTAGTCCTAAAACGTAAAATGACCATAGCTATAGTCTTAATTTTGCAATTTTTTCTTTTCCAAAAGCTTGCCATTTTCCACAATTCATTATCAACCTTTCTATACAGATAATTAATTGATCCGGTTTTCTAGCTTGATTAATAAATATTAACTAACTGCAGGATATTACGTGACAAGACTTTAGGTTTTATCAAAATAGTACTTTTCGTAAGTTTAATAGTTATAAAATTCTCAAAAAAAATTGTAAAAATAGGATTACTCAAATGGCCATTGGGTGGATAAGGAGTGGAACTGTTGGATAGCAATGTATGTAGGACACTAACAACTAAAAAGTAAAAAAAAGAAAAAAAATTATTCATGAAAAAATAATATTAGCACCAGAATTCTCTTGCGTGACGTTTGCTCCCATTGAGTTGGCACACTTTCCAATTCTAACATATAAACAAATTTCAATGTTGACAATACTTTTTGGTGAGTGAAGTTTTTAATTTTTATTTATTTTTTAATTGTTACAATTCTACATTGCTATTTGAATCATTTTAATCTTTATTTGCCAAATGGCCATTTGAATTGTCTTATTTTTGCAGTTTTTTCCTAAGTTCTTTTGTAGTTTGTCACTTTGAGAATAAACAAAAAAATGCATTATGTATATTTTTTTCATCACAAAAATATATATTAGTAACAAAAATTTAAATAATAATATAAAAATTATCATTAATAGTATATATTAACTACTAATAACTTTTGTTTTGACATTACTGCACGCACATATTAACCGACGACTTTCATTTTGTACAATAATGGCTTAATATTGCTATGAGGTAGTATTTTGTAGACAATTCGAAACACAAGAGGCAAGGTGACAATTCAAGGATGATAAAAATTATCATTGTAATTAATAGTGAAAATTTAAACACATTTAGTATTGCTATATATTGAACACTCAAAAATTAGTATTATGAAAAATTTTATTCTTTTATCTCTTAATATATGTAATTATCAACAACTTCATTGTAATCGTATATTTCTCACTAATTTTTTGTTGCTACACTTTAAATTCCATTCTTGTGATCATTGTCAAGTCTGCAAAATTCATTATTTTAGTAAAAGCATAAATAATTATTACTTATCATAAGGGACAAGCTCAATATTATCAGTTATAAACATTTTGTTAAGCAATTATAAGATCATTAACTAAAAAATTATCAAAATAACATAATGTCAAGATACCCAAATTTATGTGATTAGCCAGAGATCGTAAACATTTAAAATTATAAATTATGACTAGATAGCACATCAATATATGTTCCACAGGGTATTTTCTATATTACAATGTAAAGTTAGTAGCTTAGGGCCATCCAAATAATTATTAATTTCGCACGCCTGTACGGAAACATATAATCATATATCAAACCCGCGATTCTAATTTGGCCGTGTGTGTGTGTGTGTGTGTGTATGCTATCTTTGTTAATTAATTGTGTGCAAGAAAATACACTATTAGACAAATGTGTCGGTAACAGGGTTACTTCACATCTTGCTGATCTCATTCATAAAAAGAGACAAGTTTTGAATAAAAAAAGATTTTTTTTTCATTGAAGAAACAACAATCTTGACAAACTACAAAACCTCCGACGGAAGGGGGAAAAATAGTTTGGATCCTTTATTTTATTTCATGTATTTTTTTATTTTATTTCATAAATATATATCAAGTTTGTTAAATATTTTTTTTATAAAATTAATTAATTAAAAATTAGTTACACTTGATATATATAAAAAAAATGAAAATCAAGAGTGGAGCCACGTGGACAGTTGAGGGGTCCAGCTGCTCCTTTCCCCTCATCTCCTCAAATTTTTAAAAACTTGAATACAATATATAAATTTTATAAAATTTGTGATTTTATCATCATCAAGAGGTAAAATTGTACTTCATTTGATTTTCCCCTAAAATAAATAAAACCTTGTTTATATTTTTTATAATTCAATCTTGCTACCTAAGATAAAAAAAACTTTTGGCTATAGCCATATTGGGAATTTAAGATTTTGTATTCCAAGATAATATATATGACTGCATTAAATGAATTGTCATTTGATTTTATTAAAAAATAAAAAAAGACATTAGAGAAAACTAAAATTGTAAAAATGAGAAATGAAATATTTGAGTTGGTTGTTTCTTTAATTAAGAGGAAAAGTCAATAATGATAAACATATCTTTTTTGTGAGATTATGTTTTGATGGTTCGTTAGTTTTTTGAGTGCTAACCACTGTGTCGAATCAAGAACAAATAGTCAATGTCTTTATTATGGGCGCTTTAGTTTGTCTCCACTTATGAAAGGCCGAGCTAACACAATAGGTATTGCGATGCAAAGAGGTTTGCGTGGAGAAACAGAAGGAACATGTATCACACGTATAAAATCTGAGAATGTCCCCCATGAATATTCTACTATAATGGGTATTCAAGAATTGGTCCATGAAATTTTAATGGATTTGAAAGAAATTGTATGGAGAAGTAATCTATATGGAACTTGTGATGCGTCTACTTGTGTCAGGGGTCCCGGATATGCAACTGCTTAAGATATGATCTTGTCACCTTATGCAGAAATTGTCGGCAATATACAACATGTAGGTAGCTTGAAATAACCAATTAATTTGTGTGTTGGATTAGAAATCAAGAGAAATTCGTGGATATCTTTCTAAAAATGTCACATAACGTTCAAGATGGAAGTTATCCTGTAGATGTTGTATTCATGCCTATTCAAAATGTGAATCATAGTATTCATTCCTATGGGAATGGGAATGAAAAACAAGAGATACTCTTTCTTGAAATATGAACAAATGAGAGCTTAATTAGAATAATGGAAGTTTCTTTTGTATTAGGGAATTATGGATAGGCTAACAAAAAAAAGGCAGAATTAGGGATCAATTGGGATTCTTACATTTATTTGGAAGATACTTATTTCGTATAAGCTGAATCAAGAGGATGAGTCAAACAAGTTTTACATCATGAACCTTGTACTGCACCTATTGCTTAGATCGGTTCTAGAAAGTCGTGTCGAGACGAATTAGGAAATCGAATAGGAACAAAAATATAAAGAAATGAAAGGGCATCGAATTCGACTTATTTGTGCTGTATCTGAACTGAATCTTGTCTATTTCAAATTCAACTTGATTGGTTGAAATCTCATCTTTTTTTCTTCTTCTTCTTGTGGAAGATATGAAGGAGATGAGTGGAAAATAAATTTCGGGATATTTTAAGGCCAAATAAACACATATGACACAGAAAAAAGAAATTGAAATATGTTATTGTCAGAATAAATGATTGTCCAAACGGCAACATACATTTTTTCTACTACTAATAGATAGGACATAATGATAGATAATCTTTTGATCTAATATCTATATCAATTGGGTTTATTTATTTGCATCCTAAAGTTATAAGTAGGGGACCAAAAAGTGTTATAATTGAAGAGGATCAAATATATTTAAAGAATTTTTTTCTTTATCTTTTTAATTTATTTGTGCTAGATGGTTATATAATCGAACAAAAACGTAAAGAACAAATGGCTACCTCTCAAATCAATATCCTATCACCATATGCATATCTTAAATATTATTTGACTAACGACAATGATAACATTGGTGTAATTAAATATTTATTCAATAAAAAATAGTGGGAATTGAAAATTTCATAATTCCAAAGGGATATGTAACAAACCTCTCAAATCAGTGTGCTATCATCCTATCTTAATATTAAATATTGTGACTGACGACAACATTGGTTTAATCAAATAATACCAAATCCTTATATAATAGTCATGTTATTAATAGTTTTCCCAACTTTTCAGCTATAGTTAATGGCGTAAAAGTGAAATAATAACAAATAGATTATATGAATTGCACATAGATCTTTTCGATGGAAAATTTAAAAACTTCATTGGTCCAACCTTGTACATTGATTTGTTCAAATCAAACTTATTAACTACACTCAATCATTGTACTATCAATGGTGATTTGATATGCAACTCGATTGAGACTTTTCTTGCTTGACCTAATTAAATCTTGCGTGTCATCAAAATTAATTCTAATGATATTCAATGCATATCTTCATCAATCAAAACCAATTGACAAGGACCTCTCAAATTTTGGCCGTTATTTGGTACATTGTAAGTGTCTTTTCTATACAATCTAAATTTAAAACTGTTTTAGTCTAAATCAAATACTCATCATCGAAACATAATGTATCCATTTTGTTTAATATAATTCAAGTATTACCACTCAATCTTCAAATCCCATTCCAACGATATGCAATATAAAAGTAGAACAATCTTGTGTTTGTTATGTCTCGATGATGATTTTTTCTTTTTATTTCTTTATTTCTTTTTACACACTATATATGTGCCAAGTGGGATGTGGGAATTAATTACATGATTTTGTTCACATTATGTATGTTTGAAACTTAAAATTTAATTACATAAAGAGGAATTAAAAAAAAAAAAGAAAGTAGAAGATATGTCATTTGAGTTGTCAATTTATGCTCAGTTTTTAAGTGCAGAATTGGGAAAGGGGAAGAAATGAATTACTAAATGATTGCATATTTACTATGTTGAAAACTCTATTTTCATTGGCAGAGAGGTTTCTTTCTGCCAATGCACGATTCTGACTTGTATGGAAATATATTTTAAAGTAACTTTCACTACAAGAAAATTTCACCGATGAAAAATTATCAGCAAGTTCTTTTGGTAATTACTGACGAATTACTGACAGACTACTAATGAATATTAAAATCAAACTTTAAAAAATATTATAATATTGTACTAATATATTGGTAATTTCACATGATTAAAATATTGCGCTAAACAATTTAAATATTGTGGAAAATAGTTTGCTTATTTGTTATGCAAATTTAAAAATACACATATATAATATATTATATACACAGTTTAAAATATACTAATAAAAATCTTTGCTCCATTTTCTTTTTACTTTTACTCATTTATTTTTAAACTTTTCATTGTTTTAAAAATTATAGTGTACTTTTTTGATTAATTACAGGATACTAAGTGACAAGAAATTATTTTTTGTCAAAATAATACTTTTCATAAGTTCAATGGTTACAAAATTTTCTATGATTATCACTATTGAGAATATTTGAAAAAGGAATTATGTATATATAAACTGTTGGTCATTACAATAATTGAGCAATATTAATGATAAAAAATTAAAGGATAATGTGAGTTTAGTTTTTACTAATGACATATATTAATACTTAATAATAACTTTTATTTTATCACTAGATATATATATATATATATATTAATAATAGTAACTATTATTTTTCTACAATAATGACTTAATAGTAATAATTAAGAACTACTTGCTTAAATTGCTATTATAAATAATTTACAATTTTGACACACTGCAACAAATTATAATATTAGTGACAAAATAATAAGTGACAAAGCAAAAGCTGTCACGAATAATATATAATAAGTGACAATTACCTTTATTTTGTCACTAATGATAGTTTTTAAATGACAATAATTTTTATTTTTTCATAATATGATTTAATTGCGATAAAAATTAATATTTTAAATTATCATCATTAACAATTAGCGATACATTTATGGTGACAACCTAGTGATTGCAAAAATTGTCATTATAATTTCAAAATTTCATTGTCACCAAGTTATTACCATAAATGTGCCATAATTGTCTATGGTGACAACTTAAACACTATTGTTGTCATTATTTAGTTTGTAAAAATTATTAAGATAACAAAAGTAAATATTTTGTCACCAAAAATATATAATTAGTGACAACTTTTGCATTATCACTTACTATTTTGCCACCAATTTGTCTTTTCTTCTTGTACTAATTAACATATATGCAGTACAATTTAGAGATAATAAAAGTTATTATCATGATAAAATTAATTATTGATAATGAAATTTAAATACAATTATCATCACTGTTGATCAAGTAAGAATCATCATTGTGATAAATTAAATAAAAACTTTTTATCATTTAATATGTATCTAGTGACAACTTATCATAGTAACCATACATTTGTCATTAATTTTTAATAGCTACAACTAGTAGAAAAAGTACAATATTAGTGGTAGAGAAGTAAGTAACAATGTAATATCGTCATTGATGACATATATTAAGTGTTTAATTTTATCATTAATTAATTTCTTCATTGACAAATTTTTGTTTTGCTATAATATGGTTTAATAATGACAAGAATTGATAATTTAAATTATCATAATTAACAAGTAATGATGCACTTATAATAACAACTCGCTAAAAATAAAAATTATTACTATAATTTATGACAAAACTTTTATTATTATTATTATTATTATTAAATTGTCACTGTAAATGTGCCACTCATTGTTAAGGGTCACAACTTGAATACCATTCTTATCACTATTAAGTTTTTAAAAATCATTAGGGTGAAAACACAAAATCTTTTATCAATTAATGTACATAATTAGTTTTAATTTTTGTATTGTCACTTATTATTTTATATATCACTAATTTTTTTTAGTGAGCTTAAATATAATTATTGTCAATCACCATTAATTATAAAACTTATTATCTTGACAATGCAAAAACTATTATATATCTTCAATCAATAACAAATTTAATATTGTCGGTTAGCATTTAATTTGTTAATAGGATTAGTTATTCTTTTTATAGTATTGTAATATTAATTAAATAATGATCAAAATAGTATAATATATATCTAGATTTCCAAATTTATACAACGTATCTTGAACATATGACAACTAATACGACACACCATAATCAGCCAAAGATCATTAACATTTAAAACAAGATTTTTGACTATAAATGCATGATAACACATCATTTTCTATAATTAATAATATACAGTTAGTAGTTTAAGTTCATCCAAAAGTTAATTATTAAATTCACAGGCTTGTACGTCCATATAAATAAAAATATATTAAAGCCGCAAATCCTAATTTGACCGTAAGCTATTTTATAAGTTGATTAATTGTATTTGCACTAAAATCCACATTTAGACAAATTTGTAGGTGGAAGGATCACTTCACATCTATCTAATCTTAGTCATAAAAGAGACAATTTCTTAAAAAAGAAAATCATAAAAGAAATAATAATTTTGAGAAAATACAAAACCTCCCAAAAAAATTAGTGAATAGTAAAAATGACTAATAATACATTTGAAATGTTCTATTTTTTAAGATAAAAATATGACAATAATTATTTATTTTCTTGTCATTAATTTTGCATAATTATGATGGGACCAAAATAATAACAATTGAAGGTAACATCTCGGATTTTAGAAATGTATTCACATGAAAAATACTAGCACGTCACCTCTTAATTCTTTTTAATTTTATGTATATTTATTATTGATATGCGTATCGGAAACAATCGGATATGATGACTTAAGTTTAATGAAATTATTATTATACTTGACTGAGAAAGAAGTCGATATAACAAAAGATTGTCTAATATCATGCAAATTGGTTTTTATTTCGTTCGCATGCTCTTTCCTGCATAAACAACAAAACTTATAAATAGGGGACCAAATATTGTAAAGGATTCTTCCCTTTGTTTTTAGTAGTCTAATAAGTAATTATGCTAGATGGTTATATAATCAAACAAAAACATGAAGAAAAAATGACCACACATCATTGTACTATCAACGAATGCATATCTTATATATTATTTGACTAACACAAATAATAATATTGATCCAGATAAATATTTATTCAAAATAAAAGACAATTGGATCAAATTTGACATTCTAAAGGAATATATGCTTTACTATAAAGCAGAACCAATAGGACATATGAAAGCTCTCAAATCTTTGTGCTATCATCATATATATATATATATATATACACATATAAATATATATATATTATATTAAATATTGTATGATCAACCTCAACATTGATTTAATCACAAAGATTACCAAATCAGCTGGGACCAATCGACAAGGACCTTCCTGTACATATGCCTATCATGTTTTGGCCGTCGTATGATTAGACTACAAGCTAAGTTCTCTCCCATGGAATCTAAATTTAGGACCACCTTAGTCTAAATCAAATATTTGTCATTAAAACATCATATATATATATATAATTTATTTAATATCATTCAAGATTTTCTTTGTATTTTATATGTAGCACTACCTTCTCAATCTTTATTTAATATCATTTCAACATCTAGAATATAATAATTTTGGGATGGTGATGTTTTTTTTTTCTTCTATGATATGGGGATTAATTATACCAAATGAAATGTTGATGTTCAGATTTTATGCATCTGAATCTTAAATTTTGTTATGAAAGAGAAATGAAAAGGATAATATTACATCAATTGATAGGACAAATTTATTGAATTATTTGATTTGACAAATGTATGCTCCAGTGTCGCAGAAATATATATAACACCAAATTTATGCAAAAACTTTAGCCTTACATGACATTGTGCCTTTCAAGGCCACAATTCAAAATAGAATATATTATTTAAAAAATACCATCACTCGAACCATAAACCAATACATTAACCTTTATTTTGTTTTCAAAGAAATAAATTACTCTCTCTCTCTCTCTCTCTCTCTCTCTCTCTCTCTCTCTCTCTCTCTCTCTCTCATTCAATACAATTATATATACATTAAAAAATTAATATGAAAATATAATTTCAGAAAACTAATTAACAAAGACTTTATTGATTTGGCATTTACCACGTACACAAAATGTCGCCTTCAAAACAAAATTAAACATATTTTTCTTTGAAAATGATCTCTAACTACCTTTCGAAGCAAAATCAAACATGTATTATATTAATCAACCCCATTCCCAAATATATCTTGTAAAATATTTTTCCCAATACATGCAAAATAACACTACAAGAATTAGTCATTAGAGGTACTGAAAAATCGCCACATATCTAGTATTGTGTAATTGTGATTTTATATTTAGTGCCACTCTTTAAAAAATTGCCACTTTTATGGTGTAACTAAAAGTAGAAAATGTTATATATATATATATATATATATATTTGTGGCATCAATAAAATACAATAAAAATATATTAAATAATATGCTCAAATGTCAATGGATTAAATAAATTGTCAAAATCGCACAAAAGATATTTTTTAAATAGTATGATAATAAGCCACTAAAAATACATGAAATGATACTTTAAAATGCCACAAAAATTACTTTAAGTAATATGCTAACATGAATGACAAGGCAATAAATAATATGTTAAAATATTACAAAAATATTTTTAAATGGTTTCCTAACATACTATAAAAATGCATATATTGATATGTTAATTTGCGATTAAAACATGCTAGCACACCACTAAAAATGCTACTAAATATTTAATTCTTTGATATTAGGCTAGCATGCCCATACTATTTCTGATGACATTTAAACACGCCCCAACTACTTGCTACCTGACTTGAATGCACAAACACATACTTCTAATTTATATTTTTTTTAATTATGGTTGAAAAATTTAGGAATTTTTTCTAATTATGCATGTGATTGTATAGTTTGCCTTCCTTTTTTCTTTTTTTCATTTTTCTTTTCTTTTATGGTAATTGATTTTCTTTCTGTAATGAAAAAATGAACAGTGTCATAATCAATTCTTCCTCCAAAACCCAACAGCTCACTAATTCATTTTGCACGTGCCTTTCTCATTAACTATTTAATGAAAGGGGAGAAGCTGGACAGAATTAAGTACAAATTTTAAATTACGGGATGGGACTCAACTGAAATTGAGATGATGTTCCCTATATTTGGTATATAGTTTCATTTTTGTTATCTAAAATGCATCATATTATTCAAATATTTACTTATTGATGATCATGATATAAGAAAAAAATTGCAAAGGTAAATTTTATATATACTATTATATATAGAAATCAAGTGTTTCACCACATTAAGTTAGTTTTGACTCAATCCTCAATCTCAATTCTTTGAGTTTTGACTTTTTTTTCAATTGAACTAAAAAATTGGTTATTGGTTATTGAATTTCTTATTTGTTGGACATGTATCGAGTAATAATGTAAATCTTATATTCATAAATTATAATGACAATGTTTATTATTACATCAATTATTATTATGTATATTACTAATTGTTAATATTAATAACTTAAAACACTAATTTGTTAATATTAAGTAATAATATGATAAAATAAAATTATTATTTTTTATTGATAATAATAAGATAAATTTTTAGGTAATCAAATAGTTTTCTAAAATTTTAAAAATATTTTATAGATAATAAATTAGTTAAATTTTTTTACAAAATTTTGTCATATAAATTTAGCTAACTATTCCAAGATTAAAATATCAATCTTAGTTCATTTATTTACATGCTGAACCTGTCGAAAAAAAATCATATTTTTAGTCCCGTATCTAAGCTTAATTTAATTTTAATCCCTTCGGAGAATTTCGCATTGCGTTTCATAACTAACATGTAATATCACATTTCAAATGCTGTCAAGTGCCAAGTTTTGAGGGGACAGAATCTCTACCTTGTTCAGACTAAATAAACACAATCAATTTCTACCAAATGAAATGAAAATTTCAATTTCTATCAATTGAAAACAACATAGCAAAAATAACGTGGAGGCATAATATCTTAATTGAAGGATGATATATTTCAATGACTATGAATTTGATAACATTATTTACTTATTATTTCTCACCAAAAACTTAAAAAAGTAAAGGTCTAAACCATGATCATCCTCCAAAGTTTAAATCAGTAGGCAATCTCTATTTTTGAACTATTTAACTCATTTGCTGTTTGTGATTTAACTCTCGCTTTACTTGCAATATGATTTATTGACGTTATCTTTTAACGATATCCCTTTGATGGGGTAATATGTTTTTTTTTTTTTTTGTTGAATGAAAACAGTATTGATTTTTTTTTGGGGGATAAACTAATAGTGATCAAAGAATGTATATATCATATAACAAGTTGTTATGGTTTTGTGTAAACGGGCTGGTGGATTGATACGGAAGTTTTTGTGCAATACATGTGAATGGAAAATTTTTGAGTTGTATTTGGATAAATGCTTATTGGGTTGAGCACTATTTGAATTGAATTTAGATACATGTCACGATTGTTAACCTTATTTTTTTAGGATATGCATGTACAATTTTTTGAAATTTAAATGTAAATGACATGAAAAACTATTGTACATTGCATTCATTCTTTTGAGGTATGTTTCTCACTATTTGATATAATTTGATTTTACTTTTTGGATCTATAATATGTTACATCGAAAATATATTAATTGTTATATCAGTTCTTTAACTTCCTATATCAGTTCCTATCTCAACCTCCATTCAACTACGAAGCTGAAAATATATAACAAAAACAAAAGTCCATAATGGGTTCTTTGGCAAATCCTACCCTTCCCACGATAGATTTTTCTGAAAAAAATTTACAGCCCGGCTCGACGTGTTGGTTATCAACAAGCAAAGAAGTGGTTCGTGCACTCGAAGACTATGGCTGTTTCGTTGCAATTTACAGCAAATTCTCCCTGGAAATGCACGAAGCAATTTTTCGTGCTTCGGAAGAATTATTTGATCTCCCATCTGATGTAAAAATCCGAAACATTTCAGACACGCCCTCCCATGGATACGTCGGTCAAGAGCCCATTATCCCTTTGTATGAAGGTTTAGGGATCGAGAATGCAACTACTCGCGAAGGAGTGCAGAAATTTACCGGTCTCTTATGGCCATCTGGAAATAATCATTTCTGGTAGTTATATCTTTTCTACTCTATTGCAATTTATGCTGACTTAATTTATTTTGGTAATAAAATCTTTCCTTGTTTTTGTTTTTGTGGTTGGATGGAATATAGCGAAACTGCTTTAGAATACTCAAAGTTTGTGGCTGAGCTAGATCAGGTGGTGATGAGGATGGTGTCTGAGAGTTATGGCATAGAGAATAGCTATGAAACTTTGCTTGGATCAACTTCTTACCTTCTTCGATTGATAAAATATCGAGCACCAGAGGATGGCGAAAGTGGTTTGGGGATTGTCCCTCACACGGACAAGAGCTTCATGTCCATCATTCATCAACGCCAAGTAAAGGGACTGGAGATTAAGACCAAAGATGGTCATTGGATAGTTGTCCATCCCACACCGTTGTCTTTTGTTGTCATGGCAGGAGATGCTTGTATGGTAAAACCCCCAAACACTCTCCTTTTCTTTTTATGTATATATACATATATATTTATATATTTTATTTAATACAAAGCGAAAGGATGAGAGTTCAGAACAGCTCAAACTAAAGATATCCCTTCACAAGGGTAGAGTAGCATCTCTGTCTTTTGCTGACATGAGTGACCCTTGTATGGTAGATAAGCCGCACACCCTCTCCTTTTTTATGTGTATTTTTATTTATTTATTTTAATACAATTTTGTGGGATAAGAGTTGGAACTAGTTCGAACTCAAGACCTCTATATCATAAAGGGAGAGCAATGTCCCTTCAACTAATTACTTCATGATAGTTTTGGTGCATACACTCAAGATGTAATTTTTAGTTGGTATAGAGCTTCTATTTAAAAGGAAAAAAATAAATAAATAAAAGTACCCATTTTGAAATAACGGTGGGGTGACTATGGATAAATTTGAGGATCTTGGGATTCATGGATGAATTTTAGAAGGCTTATTTTTTAGGCTAATACATAGTGATTTTATCTCAATGCAATGACTAGAGGATCCATTTGATGTCAATTTAAGGTAGGTTTGACATTGGCAAGACAGCGTTGTCAACTCAATTACTTAGACTATATAATTAATTCAATCGAGTGATTATTTGATTCAAAATAACATTAATGTCACACGAGAAATATGAGGATGTTAGTTCGAATTTAATGACCTCTTGGCATGCATATGTATAAATTAAAAAAAAAAAAAGTTGTATATTCTGATCTTGGCCCATAAATAATTTGCTATTGATCAACCCCGAATCCCATCTTTTAATTTTTGTCATCCAAACACGATAAACTGCAATAATCTCTCTCTGACGATACTTTTAATTAAATTAAAATTTTATGATTATTGTTTATAATCTTATTTTATTACTTATGTAGGCATGGACTAACGGTAGGATACAACCTTCAAGTCATCGGGTTATGATGAAGGGAAGTGAGGAAAGATACTCACTTGGTCTCTTTACATTTATTAAGGATCTCAAAGTACAAGTCCCAGAGGAGCTAGTTGACGATGACCATCCATTACAGTTCAAGCCATTTGATCATTACAAATATATTCACTTCTATTACACCGAGGAGGGCAAGAGGTCAAAGTGTCCTATTAAAGCTTATTGTGGATTTTAGGACTTAATTAATATGTATGCATATTTTAAGATTTATTAGGTGTGTGTGAATGTATAATCGATGAAATGTTGTTTAATTTAAATAAAATAAGAAGCTTAGAGTGTTATCCATCAATTTTTCCTTTAATTATTTTTGTGGTTCATGGGTAGTGAACATCTAGGGACTATTGATGTGTTGTAATCGTCAATTTTTTAAGAGAAACCAATCACCACTTCAAGGGAAAAAAAATAACAAAACATTTTAAGTCATATAGTTAAAATTTTATTAATTAATTATATATTATGTGTTATAATAATTATTTTATTAGAATAATTATTTTCACAAGTTTAATCTATAATGATAAAAATGGTACATTGGTCAATGACAATATTGTTGTTATTGGCAGTATGAAATATTTAAATAATTATTACAATTTAGTTACTAATTATTATAGGTATTCTATTAATTATTAACAATGATAATTTGAAAAACAAGTTAGGGAACTAGCTAGCCACAATCATTTTATTAAACCAAAAAGGATTACTAGTGACAAAATAAAATTATTGTCAATTAATATATAACACTATTTGTGATAATTTTATTATATATTATCTGTTAATCTTTCATGCATAGTTAATATTATACTCTTTCTATTAATGTATTTCGAGTTTTGATGAACAAAATATATATGTAAATGAATTTAAGAGTCGCGTTGTAGGTGCAAATGTAATTTGAAAAGTGTTTTTTTTTTTTTTTAATTTATACATGCAAGTGCACACTTAGAATTTTTTAGGATTTGAACTCTAAACCTCATGCATATAAATATGAGGATGATGTATACCATTAGACCAATTAATCACATAAGAAAAAGAAAATATTTCAATAGCTATGTCTGACAAACTCAAAAAATATGTTCAAACTTCTATCTAAGTGCTTCTTTGGGGCGGGGCGGGGCGGGGGGGAATTGCACTTAAAATATATGAAGGGGCTTTGCAAGTTTGACATCATAACATTTAAATTATAATTATATATGACATAATGTAAAAGTAAATATTTAAACTATGATGATACATTTATAAAAAATTGAAATTTGGTGTGTGTAATTGCATGATATCAAATAAAACCTTATAACTTTTAATTATAAAAGAGACAACAATATCTTAAAACACAGCCCCACCCCACCTCCACGGCCCACCCAATTAAAATTTTGTAATATACCTTTTTTCCATTTAAAATTTCACAAAATATATAACAAGTTGTTTATTATTTTTAATGTAAATGCAATTGTCATATATGGAATTGGGACATTTGATTAACTAGCTGCATAATATACTTAACTTGTTTTTTATTTCCATCTTTTTAGCCAAAACATTAATACAGTCGTCAGTATTAATTTTGTATGATTAAGTAGGGGACCAAAACGAGTAGCAATCGAAAGCAACTAAAAGTGATAAACTAGCATAGTAGTAAGTATTAGAATTATATATTTGCCTAAAATAATAGTGCAACTACTAGCATATATATCACCTCTCAATTCAAATTTTTTTATGGTATAATTTTTTGTTGATATATACATTTGAAAAGGCAATTTAATACTAAGACGATAATTTAATTGTTAGGATTTGACTTGATTATCGAGATACCAAATTTGATTAGAATTAGGACTCTTTCTAGTATTGGGTTTTCTAGTTCTTGATGAAGTAGTCAAGTAATTTGTTATTATAAATAGAAGTATTTATTTGATTACTTGAATGAGAGAGGACACTCATAGAACTCATGATATGATAATCATGGGGTAGTTATTATGAGTACAAGTAGGGCAATACAAAGGGTAGGAGTAAGTATGTCTTTGGTAGTTATGATAGTGATTGTACAAGGAGTTTTTTTGGCTTGAGTTTGGGTATGTCGAATTCAATGGTTGGCTTGTACTGTTAAAATTTTCTCATAATTGAAGAAAGAAAACTCACATGAAAGTAAGCGGAACTTGCCGAACCATGTAAATCTGTGTCTGCTTTATTTTTCTATTTGTTGGGTATTATTTTTGTCATCAACTTTGTGAGTGTGATTTGTGGATTTTTGAAAAATTAAGTGTCGTGCCTAAATTGCTTTCGATGTGCTCCAACTTTAATCTTAATGAAATTGTTGTCATACTTCATCAAGAAAGAAACCAATGTAATTATGAACAATATTCAACCAATATTCTAATTTTGGTTATGAAATTGTTCTAATCAAATTTGAGATAGATGCTCTTATAGCTAATCTTTGCATCTACTAATCTGTATGGCTAATAACTTATCTTATATATATATATATATATATATATTAATTTTTCTTTGAACATTGCACAATTTATTGTATTTCAAATATATAAAACTATGAATTGATAGCTATAGTTTTGGTTTATTATAACTAAAAATATATATTTATTATGAAAATTTGTAGTTGTAGTTATAATTTTTATAACAATTTTGTTGTAGCAAATACTTAATTTAATTTTTTGATAGTGAGCAAATATTTTATGAATAGTAACGATGATGCCAGTAACAACAATACCATCAATTATTCAATATGTAACTTCTCAATGAATCTCCATATATGTATGGCATTCATTTGTGAAGCATTAAAGGAATAAAATTAGTCTAAAACCCCCAGTAAATCAATCGATCACAACTATGGGTTCTGATGGACAATCTGAGCTGCTTCCCTTAATAGAATTCAATGAGAAAAATATGATTCCAGGCACAAGTTCCTGGAAATCAACGTCAGATTCAGTCCGACAGGCCCTGGAATTGTACGGATGTTTCGTGCTTTCCTACGAAGCCACCAGTTTGGAGCTGCACGAGGCGATGTTCCGGCTGTTGGTTGAATTGTTTGGTCTCCCCCTGGAAACTAAAAGGAGAAACACTTCTGAAATTGCCGGGTTCGGGTATGGTGGGAATTTTTCTTTCATGCCTCTCTTTGAGTACTTGGGGATCGAAGATAGTGGAACTCTTGAGGCTGTAAAAAAGTTCACCAGCCTCATGTGGCCTGAAGGGCATGACAAATTCTGGTAAATATTCTAATATACTAGCAAATTAATTTTGTCATGATCTCTTTTTTGATAATTAAAAAGATATGAGAGGGACGACCAATGTAACAATCTAACAATCTCTTGAACATGACCATGAGAGTCTTCCATGGCTGCAAAATGTCTGATTTGAGTTATAGCTACCATCTAAAAAGTGATCCTATCACCACGGCTGCACAAAAGTGCTAATAAGATTGAATAACCCTCCACCCTAAAAGTAACTACTTCATAAACTATTCTTACTAGTGAATTTCAATCCATGAACTCTTTGTGGGATGTTAAGGGTCAAACCAATTAAACTACCTTCTCGACCATAATCCTGTTGTAATCATGACATTATAATCTTGTGTTAGGATCCAAGATGGTTGAAACTTATTTTGAACTATTTGAAAAACAAGATTCTTTCAAGAAATTTCGAGAAATTTAACTTATTAAATATAAGTTTGATAACACTCTTTAATTTTGTTCATTTTATCTCTTGTTTCATGTGTAGTGAAACGATATCCTCGTACTCTAAGCTGTTGTCGCAATTGGACCACACGGTGCTGAAAATGGTGGCTAGCAGCTACGGTTTGGAGAAGTACTACGACCCTTTGGTTGAATCATCATTTTACTTGACCAGGCTGATGAAATACCACTCACCGGGTCAAAACGACAGTGGAATTGGTATTATATCCCATAGAGACAAGAGTTTTATGTCTATAATTGGTACAAATGAAGTGAAAGGTTTGCAGATTGAAACTCCTGATGGACAGTGGATCGATTTTGAGCCATCTCCTGGAAAATTCATAATCGTAGCAGGGGAAGCATTCATGGTGAGATGTTTAAATTCCTTTAATATTCTTACTTAATTTTTCATTTTTTAACATGTCGTTTCATGGAAATTGAGAGTATGTGTAGCAAAATTTGAAATTTGGTTTCAAGGTGTTAACTATTAGTTGTTTTGCATTCAGAAATGGAGAATTCATATTGTTTTGCAAATATACTCCTGCTTCGAAATTGATCATATTCAAGTGTTATTATAATCAATGTCCAAATATTTATTTAGAAAAATAATTATATATTTGATATTTACTTATATCATATAATAAAAAATAAAATATTAATTGAAATAGTTTATTTTAACTACTGGCATAAGATAAATATAAGAAAAATAATAACCATTAATTAAGGAATATTAATTAAGATTAAATTAACAAACAACATATTTGTGATTTCTATACATATTTGTGAGATAATATGGATTTCTTTGACTTTAACCTTAACACTATGTTTGGTTGGAAGATTTTGATGGGGAAAAGAAAGGAAAATGTTAAGGAAAATATTTTTGATTGTTTGTTTAGCAAGGAAAATGCTAAAGAAAGAAAAACTTAGAAAAACAGTATAACAGATTTGAAGAAAATGAGTTTTTCTCACAAAATGATGAGAAAAATGAGAGAAAAGTCCATTTAAACTTTATCTTCTTTTCCAACACATTCATCTTCCATTCTTTTCTTTATCACTTTCTTTTACAACTAAACAAATTTGAGATTTATAGTTCTTTATTTTTGTTTTCTTTTTCCCTAATATTTTCCTTTCCTTATCAAATCCTTTAAACCAATCATAGTGTAAAACACAGCCACCAAAAAGAAAAGGAGACACATAAATCATCAAATTGATGAATATTAAGTCAAAAAAAAAAAAAAAAAGAAGGGATAAGTATTCATGTGCATATTATATATGCTAAACGTAAGAACTGTCCAGGCATGGAGCAATGGCAGGATATATTGCCCTCTCCACAAAGTCATTGCAAGAGGAACCAAAGAAAAGTATTCCATTGGCCTCTTCTCTTTCGTTCGTGGGATTTTGCGAGTACCGGAAGAGCTAGCTGATGATGAAAATCCTCTAAAATTCAAATCTTTTAGTCATTTGGAATTCCTTGAGTACTGCAAAGAAGGGGGACAAAAGATGGAAGGAGCCATCCAAACATACTGTGGAATTTGATCACAAACTATATGTTTGATATGTTATTTTGAGTGTATCAATGATTGTTTCATAGAAAACATATGCATACATATATATATATATATGTCTTAATACTTGTGTTTTGTGGACATTCTCAGAGGATCTTTGCTTCTATGTGGTGTAATAAATGAAACTTGTGGGTGTTTCGTTGGTCTTATCTGCGAGCCATATATTACATGCTAGTCTTGAGATTTTTGATTTTTGGAAATATGATTTTTCTTTGAATCCTTTATTTCACTTTATATTTTATTTCTTATTTTATTTAAAGGATTGTAAATGGATAGAGTTTTACCCTATTCTAGCCCAACAAGAGCAACACACTACCCAAACCAAAGCCTAGTAAGTTAATATAATACCCCGGGCCGAGGCCCAATAAAAAAACTTAAATGAGTATCGATTGGGATTTTTACCCGTGAAATACCCATCTATCAAATCTAATGGTCAATATTAATCTAAAATCAAGGCTTTAGGGCTAATTTATTTTCTTACATGTGAGATTTTAATTACATGTCAAATTTGTTGAGCGGACTAATTTTTTGCTCCAACAGCAACAATTCTACTATCCAGGCAAGCAGCAACAAGCAAGTAGGAAAAAAAACAGGGTTAGGCCTGGACCCGACCCAAAAATGCTGGGTTTGAATAGCAACCCAATGCACAGATCCAATGGTTAATAGACCTAATTGGGTTGGGTAAAAGAATGAGTATTATTTTTGAGAATTTTTTGGGTATGGGCTTGGGTGGGGTAAAGCCTTACCTATTGACAGTCCTATTCCATTTCATAAAAATATGGTAAGTGTATTAGATATTTCTTTGGAAAAATAAATGAATTGAAATTAAATACACATGACATGTATTTAATAAATTGGAATATGAGACAAATACAAAATGAAATAAAAAACCTAAAGTGGATTTTTCATTACTACATATACTACTAATGGGGAACCTGCCTTGCAAGGGTTAAGCTCAAACTCCTGTGAGGAAAATTTTTATGCTAATCAAGGAGGTGGAAAATCCCCATCCTTAATTGATCCATATTGCTACGAAAGTTCCTTAATCCATAGCAGACACGGGAAAATTGCAACTTTTCTTTGGCAGAATTCATAAACGTAACAGAATTTTCAGGATAGTCCTCATTTGTCTATCCCTAAACACAACATTTTAGAAATTATTATCTAAAATGCAGTGGCCCAAATTGAACTAGTCTTAGTAGCCCTCCAATTATGCTGATATGTTACGACAAATCTTCGGCTATTATAGTTTAATGTTTCCTATAGACTATTAAAATTTAAATGTCATAGGAAACTTAAAAAACTTCTATCAAGCAGGATTGGATCGTATTATTATAATCCCATTGTTTAAATAATAATGGAAGACATAGAATTAAAAAAAAATTACGAATTTAACTATGTCATAAAATCCTATAGGCAAGAATTTAAATTCTCGTATAAACAAATAACACATGATCTCATATAAATGTTTGAGATAGTGAATCCTTAAATTATAAAACCACAATCTAGGTATGCGCTAAGTCAGGCAGATTATTTTATGGACCCATCAATTATAATGAAACATTTTATTAGTTTCTATAATAAAATTCATACATTTTGAGATAACTTAAAATCAATTTAACTTTAGATCATATTCGATCAGTACTTTAGATTTGGGCCAAATGTTTATGGTGACATAAAATGTACAATTATTATGTATACGTATATGTATAGGTCCAAAAAGACTAACAATAATGACAACCTAATATATTGTGCATATTATTAATTCACAAAATCAAGCATTAAAAGATTGCAATGGACTCGAGGCCACAAGAGGTGCCGATATTTTGTGTGAACTATTTGCACCACAAGCGCGTGATAACTAAACTGGGTCGGCCCAATTTGCTGTTCTAGTGCCTGTTAGAGGCGTAAATAAATCGATTTTGAGTTAGGGTTTTAGAATTTTTAAAATTCTAATTCAAGCTTCACTTTAAAAATTGAGTTAAAGATCAAGGCCATAGAATTTATAAATTTATATTAAAGTATGAGTTTATAAAAAAATGTCAAATTTGAGCTCCATTTATTTTCAGTCTAACTTCTTTGAGCACAAAACTCAACTAAAAATTATAATTTTAATTCTTGAGTTAGTAAGAATTGTACTATTTAATTATTTTAAATATAATAATTGATATTATTAATTACTCTTAACTACTGTTATTGTTGTTAAATATTCACAAAAAATTAAAATATATTTTAAAATTAATAATATAGAAATATTCACCCATCCACTATAATTTGATGCTAATACTACTCACGAACGGTGCTAGGGTTCTTTTTGAAAGTCAATAGTTTTTTGAGCTTTTTCCTTTGGAATGCATTGCATAGAATCATATCTCTCAATTTTTTACACATGATTTTTCATATCCAATTTGACTTTGAAAATTGATATTTATAGTGTTTGATCTATTAGTGGGCTTAGGCCCAATTGAGTTTGGATGTCCATTTTGATGGACGTAATCAATTGGGCTCTCTGACTTTTTACTTATTATTTAATGAATTAGTCCCTTTATTTAGTCTGTTTTTACTTTTTTACCATAAGAACTGAATTTGCTATATTATGAAACTCTCTTACCTTTAATTTGAAAATTATAGTTACAATAAATTTTATTTTTATATTGAAACTTTAATAAAAGTTAAATATTAATTTCACATTACCTATTTCATAAATTTTCACGAGTCTTGGCAAGCCAATTCTCTTTTTAATTGTGGTTTTGTTGGGGGCGGGTGGCGAAGCACTTAGTGCCAGGTGCTTGGGTGCTTGGCTGTGGGGCAAATAGGGTTAGGCATTCAGTTGTCGGATATTTTTAAGGTGTCTGAACTTTACCTGGCATCTTAATTAAATGTTAGTTTATCCAATGAGTGGAATTATTTGAATGCTAGATAATAGCGAATGTAATTTGCTCTTACAGCGGGCTTTTGCCATGTGCCATGTGCCATGCTCGAGCCGTCTTATAGTAATGTTTTGGTTAGTGCCCTGCATAGGGGGTCTTTTAGTATTCTATGAAGAGGGGTCTTGTAGTGGTTTTGCCAAGTGCTCATTTAGAGGGTCTAATAAAGGATTTAGGGGAATCTACCTCGACGATTTAGGGATGATTTTGATGTAGAATTGAATGTGTCGTGATGCATTAAGTGGTTGTGTGCCTTGAAGGTACTATTCTGCACAAGTCACAATTCAGCAAGGAAGCAATAAGATTATGGAAAACATTAAACAATCCTCATTAAAAGGGAAAATTAATAAAGAGATAGATGCTTTCTATCATCAAACACCTTTATTTAAGGGCAAGCTAAGTACTAGACGATATAAAATTATTGCCAAAATATCAAACTTCTAAAAGACTAATTATTTGGAGGTGGGTGTGTTAGGATTGCCTTTCCTTATGAGTGTCAACAGAGGCGGGCATGGCCCCCCCACTTGCCACCCCGTAAGGTCAAAATGGTCCCCGTCCCCATCTCCATCCCTATGGTGGGTACCCATCCCTGCTTCCTCATGGGGAGTGGGTACCCACGAATACCCAGGGGTTTGATAGAATTAAAATTTATAAAATTCATAAAAAAATTTAACAATAAAACAATACTAAACTTTCTAATAATGTAAATTATTTTTAAAATTAAAAAATTATCATACATAATACATAATATTTAATTATATTTTACAATAAAATATTAAAAGAAAAATATTACATAAACATAAATTTCAACAAATTCAACAAATTTCAATAAATTATACTTTCCAACCTCATACCCTTAAAGATAGGGTTTGAAGATGAAAAGTTAAACATATATAAGGATAAAATAGTGATTTAATTAATTTAAAAGGGTAATGGGTACCTATGGGATGGGGACTATGGTCTCACCCCTACCCCAGTGAGCAATTGGGGATCAAAATTGTCCCTATCTTTGTCCCCATAGGGAGAAAATTCTCCCCGTATCCACCTCATCATAGATAATACCCCATGGGTGCCCGTGGAATAAGGTAATTTTGACATCCCTTCTTGCCCTTCATGCATAGAATTTTTTTTAAATTGAGGATATTTCTTGTTCTGAGCACTTCTCTCCCTTCCATTCTCTGTGGCTTGTAAGCACCAGTAAGGTTTATAATTTCCACTATCTTGTAAAGACCTTCCTCCTTAGCATCTAGTTTGCCAAAGGATCCTGAACCTTCTGTCTTCCTCATCACTAGGTCACTAGCTTGGAAATCCTCGTGTGCACCTTAGCATGGTATAGTTTATCCATCTTAGCTTTATACATTTCCATGTAGATGTAAGTTGTTTCTCTATTCTCAGAGAGTAGGTCAAGATTGACTCTCAACTTTTGTGAATTTTGGGTGGCATCATACTTCTTTACTCTCTAATTAATTTCTCCAACTTGGGCTGGTGTGAATGCTTCTACCCCATATACAAAGTTGAATGGCGGCTCTCTAGTATTATTTGAGGAATAGTTTGGAATGCCTAAAATACAAAAGAAAGCTCATCTATCTATGCTCCTTTGGCATCTCTGAGCTACATTTTTATATTTTGGGGCAAGGTCCTACACATGACCTCTGCCTATCCATTTGCTCATGGGTTGGTGATGAGTGTGAAGAATCATTTGATGGAAAATTCCTAGTACCATTTCTTTAGCTTAACTTCAATGAACTACGTCCATTATTGGACACTAGTGCCCAGTGGATTCCTAGATCAGCATATCGTGTTTCTCTAGGGGAATCTTATGACTTCTTTCATAGATTTGCGCACCAAGAGTTCTACTTCTACACTTGGAGAAATAATCCTCTACAACTACAAGGAACTTCTTCTGGCTAGTGGCTTGAGGAAATGGTCCATATACCAGTATGTGAAGGGACATGAGTTGATGTACGGGTTATAGAAGTGATCCATATAGGGGATGAGTTAGGTCTAGTTATTAGGGAAGCATTAACCACATGGTACTTCTATCTCCAATTGACCATGCTTTTCATTATAATTTTGGCGTACTGTTGAGTTACTAGAAGTTTAGGCTGCAATTTGTTATTAGATTTTTCTTATGTTTGGCGTCTTTTAAACCTAAAACATATCGGGATATGTGAATGGTTGTAAGGCATTCTCATATCTAAGGGGTAAGAGGGCTGGACAAGTTTTAAAACCCTCCCTCATTCTTTTACTATTGTAATTTTCTTGCTCTATCTCACAGCTCACCTTTTCCCTCTCTCTCTCTCTCTCTCTCTCTCTCTCTCTCTCTCTCTCTCTCTCTCTCTCTCTCTCTCTCTCTCTCTCTCTCTCTCTCTCTCTCTCTCTCTCTCTCTCTATCTCTCCGTGTCTAATTTATTTGAAAAAAAATCAAATTTTTTTGGACATAATTAAAAAAAATTATAAAAGAAACCCAAAAAAATCTTAAACAAACCCAAAAATAGATTTATAAATTTCAATTCATAAATTTATAAATTATTTAGAATTATTTGCATATTCAAATCTCAAACAAACTCAAAAACCAAAACTCGTAAAACAATCTCTCACATATATCTTAAAAATAATTTCACAAATAATATGCATAAATAATAATGGTTACGTTCTTTGTACACTGACAAAGTAAGGTATAAAATAAATAATAAGTTAATTATCAACAATATGCGTGTTTCATTTAATTATGTAATTATAAAAAAAAATTTAAAAGTCAGACCAAACTTTTACAAAAATTATAATTTATTAAAATTTTAAAATATCAATAAATTTTGGTTATATTATAAATCCCAAATAGATCAAATTTTAGCAAAATTTGATATATTAATACATGATGTATATTTTAAATTTTTTTAAAAAATATTGATTTAGTGAATTTATAGAATATTTATAAAATTTTCTATATCATAAATTCCAAACAAACCCAAAATACCAAAAATTGATTTATTAATACACGATAGATTTTCTTTTACGTTTAAAAATAATATTTTTAGTTTAACATATTTATAGATTTTTCTTAT